>OZ023327.1:68731361-68775743 GCA_964007535.1 Brachyptera risi | reverse complement strand
TTTTTCAACTTTCAAGAGAATCCATGTTATTTGAATTGGCGGTCAAAATGAACACCGAGTTAGCAACCCTTTTTACAGGTGACTTGACACGGTATAATTCGGGAACGACCAGCTAAACTCCAGCGGAGTTGGCGGCTGAATATTGGAACGCCCTTTATACATTGCTAAATTAGCACTTGATTCTGGAACGCCACTAATTCTACTCGCTAATGCGTCTCTCAATCTGAGCGAGCCCTGTAGTGCAGCAAACAACCGACAGCTTATAAAACACTTGCCTCCCGCACTTGCACCCAGATGGGTCTCGTATGATACGAGAGATAGTGGCACGCCATGGGCCGGTCAAGCCATAATCACCATGCACTAGTCAATAGAACAAGATTTTATGAGCTTTAGGGAAGACTTTCACGCGAATTGTATGACACTTTCTGTGTTTCTTGCAACTTATCACCTATGGTAAGCACTAGTTGTGATCTAACTTAGAACTGTTGTGTTAATCGATATAGACTCTTTTTCAAAAACAGCACGAAAATTTGAGAACCCCCATTACAATCATCCTGTAAAGGTAAATTGGAAACAAATCTTGCACTAGGATAAATACAAAAAATGTCACTGATACAAATAGCAGTGCGTAAAACAAAATAATAACGTGATTATTCTACGAATCAAATGACCATCAAAAAGTATAAATATGCTAGCGGGTGGCGGACATTTTTGCTTTGGGCCTACCATCATTCATATTATACATATACTCTCGCTCGTCTAACAACGCACATGCTGCGCTAGCCTTAAAAAAATCTATCACATATTAGGGATATTATTGTAGTGCACTTGCTGTAACAAAATGGTTCAATTCGAAATTTCAATTTTAAAAAATGTGCGAACATTTAAACGCTAATTTTATTCAAAGACTGTGCGTGGAGTGCGTATATGCACATTGTCTTCCAGTTTTAGTGCGTATAATGTCAGTTATACTTTCTTCAGGTTTCATTTGAATGTAACTTGGTCTACCACTTTGAGACCGCAAATAGATATAATGCCCCAGCACATCATTTTTAAACAAAATGAGCGTGATACACATTTTTTACAATTTTTATACAAAATAAGCGTGATACACATTTTTTACATTCAGAGCTTGAATGGTTTAACATCATTCAAGGCAATCACCAATATTTGAACTTTGAAGGAGAAGCGTATTACACTTCCGTAGGGCATGGACTATAATTTGAGGGCGGCTGAATGACAAATGTCTGGATTACCTGCTGCAGTATTACGTTTTTGGAACTATTGACAATATGTTCAAACAGATTAGGCGACAATTTGTGATACTTTTTTTTATATATATTGGGTTTTAACGACGCACTGTAATGATGACTAAGATCTATTGGCGTCGGATGAATGATTGATGGGATGATGAGATGGTGGTTTTATGGGCAACGGGAAGGATAGTGGGAAGGAATCGGTCGTGGCCTATATTGTAGGAACCATCCCGGCATTAGCCTAGACTACAGAGGGAAACCACGTAATAACCCTGTAAAGATGGACGGTAGCGGGGATCGAACCAGGTCCGATATCCTCACTGCCTCCCGGGTCACATGAAGCAAGTGCGTTAACCACTCAGCTACATGTGCCGGTATTTTTTCGTGTTACTTTTGTTAGACGACGAAAAACAATAATATCGTTACTATACCACATCGTTATACTATACATTAATATCGTACATACTTTCAAACATAAATTTTCTCATATTTTGCCAGATAATATTTACACAACTTGATCGTCTAAATCTTGCCAAATGAAAATCCCAACAATGCACTCTTCTTTGGGACAAAGACAAGGAATATATCTAGGACCTAAATAATTCAATTCTCTACCCACACACATCTCTTCTCTAACCGAATACAACAATTTCAAAAGTAAACTGTGTGCCTGGCTCCATCAAGTGAACCCTCTATATTTAGAAAATCTCGTTCAAATTAATAAATCAACATTATTTTCCAGTAAATTGTAGAGCAATTAATTATGAGTTTCTTTTTCATGTTATGTTGGTATGTGTGTTTATCATTAATTTTCTTTGTTTTGTCACTAATTTGAAATGAGTACTCAATGTTTTTGTATCGCTTCACTAATTTGGTTCTCAATATTTGATTTCTCATATCACTATTCTTATCAAAACCTACACAATTCGAGGTCATTATTTGTTGTTTGATTCATACTTATTTTTTCTCCTTTCCCACACACAAGCTTCGGCTTATGTGGGTATTATTATTTTTTTTAAAAAGATCAAATAAACAACTTATTTTATTCTCATTATTACAAGTTATTATTTTTCATTATTTCCGCTCATTGTTTTTTTTTTCATTCGAGTGTCAATGTGATTGAAGAATCTTCCTTGTTTAGTTTTAGATACTATTTGTAATTCTGATAATAACAAGTGTTTTGTTATAATGATAAATGTTGAATAAAAAAAAAATATATATATATTATTATGTATAGAGCAGATATCAAATACTTTTAACCAAATTATAGAACTCAAATTTGGAAGTGAGCGGAACAACTAGCTAGAACTCTCAGTGCAAAGTCCATGATTTATACATATCTCACTTTTCAACATCAACAAAATTCTAGGAAAATTATAACTTCCTCAATACTAAGCTCAATTTAATACCACCCAAGTATACAGAATACAATATACAAGTCTAAATGAACTATCAAATAATACGTAGCATTTCACAATTCCCACGAATGGAGAGAAAAAGAAGACATAACTATAAGGGGCTACAGATAAACTAACGACAACAAGGTTCTTACAGAACTAAATGTATATCAACTTACTATTTATATTTCATAATAAACCTTTCCTATTCAATGGAAACTGATGTTGCATCTATATGAATAAAAGCATGTAACAATTATTGAGAAAAAAGTGTACTTTCACACGGACGTATTTTCCATCAGACAGAGATTGAGTGCATTTAGCGTAAAAGTGACATGGAGTTTAGTTTGTCAATTGTCACTAATAAAATAAATTATTAGAGTGTGTTCATTTGGACGATACAAAATAGTCAGGAGTATAAAGCCAGCTAAAAATCACATTCACTTTCCGTGGCTAATTCGAGTCGCGTATATTCCAATTAAAAGAGCGGGGTATAAGCAGCAGAAGCGTGTACAGTACAACCGTCAACTTGCAGTGATAATTGTCTGCTCTTTTTATTTATATCGGAATCAACGACGAACTGTATGATAACTACATTTATTGACGTCTTATGAATAATAAATGAGTTGGTGAGATTGAGGTTTCTTAGATAATGGAAATGAGAGTGAGAAGGCAGCGGTCGTGGTCAATATTGTACGAACCATCACAGAGGGAAATTACGAAAACTCCCTGAAAGGATGAGACGGTGACGGGGATCGAACCAAGATTCGACACACTCACCTCCCTAGCAATTAGTTACCAACTGAAATACTTGAGCCAGTAATTGTCTGTCTGTCTGCAGTGATAAACGTCCTGATGAAGATAGCAAGCTAGCTAACGATTCAAAGCCTTCCGTCTTTATAGGCACAGCTTCTGAAACTGAATTTGAGGTCCCCCCCCCCCCCCCCCCCCATAACGCATGGTATTATTGTTTGCTTAGAAACACCACCAACAGCAGTGATATTGGGGGAGTACGAATGAGCGGATGATTGACGAATGTTATCTACAAAAACCCGTGCCACATACGAAACTCGAACTCACGCCCTACTTCTACAGCAATGCATTGAGCCATTGACTGGCTTGTGTCCGACGGGTGGCATAAAGCACGTTTTTTAAATATAGCATCATTCATGTATCAGCCGCTAATTTACACCTCCCAACTAACCGAGTTCTTGAGACCATGGTAAGTAATTGTTTGACAAAAAAAACAAGAAGCATCATCATCATCACAACGATTTACTGGATCGGGCAGATCAACCGCTAACGCATAGAACCGTCATTCCCGAGACCAGCCTGGGTTTGATTCCCGCATGGTCGACAATCATGGCCAAGGTTTTTGTGGTTTGCCTCAGTCGTCGAAGTATATACTGACATGAGTACTTAGTAACAAGCCACGACCATCGACAGTCCAGACCACCCAATGAAATAACTCTTCATCTCCCCCACAATCTCAATTGTCACTCACCAACGCAAAAAGATCTTTGCTATCGCTACACTGCGTCATTAAGCCCAATAAAATTAATTAATCATATCGAATGGAAGTATAAATCATATCTAGGAAATAACGAATAAACAATTGTTCGCCACCATGATCATGCGATACCAATAAAACCCGACGACTCGTCCAAATGTAAAAGACCGAAATTGGACGAGTGATTCGAATTCAGAACTAATGCAGCTCTCCATTCCAAAGGCAGGTGAGGCGAGTGAAATAGTTTCATTTCACTATGATTTCTGTGACCCGTTTTCCATAGGCGATATAACACACAGGCAAACTAGGTCTCTCATTACAATCAGTCGAGAGCTTCTCGTGCCAGGCGGGCTACAAAGATGACCAACCGGAAGAGGCACCTGTGTTAGCTAGACATCAGAGGAATAATACAGACAAGGGTGCTGGCCGGCCATGGTAGAAGCTTGTACCGGCTGCATCACTTTCTCCGTTGATCGGTGATCACTCACAGTCACAGCGATGTGACCTCTTTACGCGTTTTTCCAGCCAAGGTCGATACCGAAAACTGTGGCCACGTGCGTCGTCTGCAAGCTATGTATGAGAAGCAGTGTGATGTACTGAAGGGCTTTGGTTGGCAGTCAAGGGACCACCGACCACCGAATCTTATGTTGCAAGTTAGCCACTCAAAAACTTCTGGGCATTGTAAGATTAAGGAGTAAGCAACTCGCAAATTTGATGAATACTTGACATCAGATTTCAGATGATTTCATGTATGTCAAGTGCACACCGGATTTCAAAAGTTGATAACCCCTCGTGTAAGACTACAGTTTGCTCAACGACTCCACCAATAGCTAGGTAATTTGGGGGTACGAATAAGCGGGAGAATGGAATGAAGGCTATCTAGGACCTAAGCTATTCAATTCTTTACCCACATACATCTCTTCTTTAACCGAGTACAACCATTTTAAAAGTAAACTGTTAGCTCCATCAGGTTAACGCCCTGTATGAGGAAATCTAATTCAAGCTAATACACCAAAATCATTTTCTAGAAAATTGTAAAGCAAAACCCGTAATGAATTACTGAAGGTTCTTCATAAGTTTGATTCTTATGTTGGTAGGCCATGTTTGGTTATTATTGATTTGCTTTGTTTTGTCATTAATGTGTAATAAGTAGGCATTCTTTTTGTTTCGCTTCACTATTTTGGTTCTTAACGTTCGCATTCCCGTCAGCTATTTTATTATTTCCATCATTTGTTGAGTCAAACCCTACCCATTCCAGCCTCCAGGTCCTTTTCGTTTGATTTATACTTATTCTTACTCCTCTCCCACACACAAGCTTCGGCTTACCCCACATGAGCCGAAGCTTATATCATTCTTTTTCGAACGATCAAATAATCAGCTTATTTCATTCATTTTTATTATTCCAATTCATTATTATTTTTCATTATTTCCATTCATTATTCTGATTTCATTTGAGTGTAAATGTAATCATTGAATCTGTCATCTTTGGTATGAATATTATTTGTAATGCTTCCGTTAACATGTGTTTTGTTTTAATGATAAATGTAGAATAAAAAAATAAAAGAGATTGATGATGTTCACAAAAACTAATGCCTTATGCGGGACTCGTACGCACGCCCTATTTTACATTCAGTTTCTAAAGCAGTGCCTTAGCTGACCGAGCCAGGAGGCGTCGTACATATTCTACTTTTGATCTACAGCCCTGTTCAGGAACTAGCTGTGAAAAGATAAAAGTTTCAAAGCTAAAACGAGTTAATACCCCGGTAGTAAAAATGTACCAGAGGCATATAAATTCGATCGTTTTTCCTATTTGTATAATGGATTTTAACGACGCACTATACTGATGGCTACGATCTATTGGCGTCGGTGGATGACGAATGAGATGATGGGATGATGAGATGAAAGGTTATTTTATCAGGTGTTTGGATGGTGGGAAGGAGTCGGTCGTGGCCTGTTGTCAAGGAACCATCCCAGTATTGACCTGAACGTCAGAGGGAAACCACGAAAAACCTCTGTCAGGATGGTCGACCATGGCGGAAATCGAACCCCGGTCTCCCGAATGACGGTTCAGTGTGTTACCACTCGGCCACGCGTCACTTCAAGCCTGTACTTTAGAGACAATGTTACCATAGCTTTGTTTGGGAAAGAGGTAGCAGATACCAGACCCCGGAACGAGTATCAAAGGAACTAGATGGAGAGCACAGTCCCCTCGAGGTCCGGGTCGGGGTCCCCGAGTGTTTCAGAGATTCAGATTGGCTCGCATTTCAAAGTAGAGCACATGGAATTTACGAGTGAGATGAGTATATAATACGTTCCTTTCGAAGGGCTACATCTACCGATATTTCATTTATAATTCAGAACTATTGGTTAATTGTTAATTAAAATTATGTAATTCCATTTCCCTTCCCAAAACGGCCAAACACCAGTACCGTTGTCAACTATAGTTATAGTTGACATACGGAAGGGATCAAGAGATACGAGATCAAGTCAATTTCTTTTCAGATATTCGCAATTGATTCTCACAACTCACGCGCTACAACCGGTTTTCTTCAATATGCTATCAAAAGCTTTTAATTAAGCAAATTTGGCACAAGTATAAATATCAACTATCAAGATTTTGATGTTTTCCTCCACAATATTGATTCCATTTGGAGAGATATTTTGCTGTGATGCGTTTCGAAACAGACGTCGGTGCAAATACATCATACGACACACATTTTTTACATCATGGTCTAGGTTGTTGGTTTTTCTGAATCATTCATTCATTTATGATATATATTGGATTTAACGACTTATTCAAATGATAAGGGTAGATCTAGTGTCGCCGACGAAAATGAATGAAATGAGGATCATTTCAATAGGAGTTATAGGGGGGAGGGGTTGAGGTGCGGGAGAGGCATACGATCCACAATTATTTGTAATTTGTGTTGTTTGAGGGGTTTTGATGTAATTTTTTTAAAAGATCATGGTAAATTTTGAATAATTTCAGTAAGGGCACATGAATGGTTTTGTTATATATTCACTGAGAAGTGTCATTTACCGGTACATATATTATTGGTACAGTCAAAGATGAGCAGATAGGTCATGGTCATTCATGTTTGTTTTCATGAAATCCATTTTCTTGAAAAATCTCGTTGAAGATGGGCCTAATCACGAAAATATCAAAGGAATAACATCTTTGTGAATTCTGATTTTTATAATTCTGATATCTTTGTATTTAGACTGAAATTTCAACACAATTTTAAAAACGTATATGTAATTTAAAAATCGAATGCTTCTTTTTACGCGTTCCATAAATCAAACGAATTTTGATGAAACTTGGATTCTATCGTGGTATCATGGGTTCCATCATTGGATTCGTCATCTAGCTCGAAAATGTATATATAGCTTTTAGCGCAATCGGTCGAACCACTTTTAAGAAAAACCATTTCAGAATTCTGACTACCCCCATAACAATAGCCCAGAGGGATTAGTTTGAGAAAAATAATCACTTAATAATCACAATGAATTCAAGAGATTCCAAGTACGGGAATGCTGCACACTATTTTCAAGTTTTTCTTCCACTCAGCGGTCGCTTTGAAGAAAATATTATACATATATACATATTTACTTTTTCTTAATCGCCTTACATAAATCAATATATGAAAACTAAAATTAAAAAATATTCAGACTAAAATAATCTTTTTTCTCCTACAGTCAAGTCTTCGAATTTTTTCAACTGTTTAGTGTATTTATTATTTCTTTAAAAAATTGATAACAATACAAAGTAAATTTTACATCGATTAAAGCTATCAAGAAGATCAACAGAATTAAACAGTCAGATCGTAAAACGAATAAAATATCCAGCAGGTAGAACAGAAAGACAGTAGCTTAGTAGTTTCACAATCTAGGTGAGTGTGTGATTGACCTTTCCATTATATTTCAAATGAAATCTCGCTCATCCTACATCCCATATGCTGCGTTTTCCTAGTAGTCAGCAATTTAAAGAGAGCATACCATTTAGGGTGCATTCAAAACGGAACCAACGAACCGAACTTGTCCCGAGAAAACTTCTTACTCCCCTTTACCTAAAGTTACTTGCTTCTCCCCCCCTCCCAGTGGTTCCGACGCCAGTGTACAGTGGAATGGAAGATTATGGCATGTTTCGTTTTAGTATACGTTTCGTATTTTTCGTACGTTTCGTTTCGTTTTTTTCTACATTTTCTTATTCAAACCTAGTCAAATTATATATATTTTGTTATTCTCTAAAATGTTGTTATTGATAATTTGTTCTATATTTTAATTAATTGATTTTTATTCTGTGTTTTTGCAATCTTTTAATGTAAGACAGAGTCTGAATAAAGATATCCGCCGGTCAACGACGGACGGAAACCACTCAAAACACCCTGTCAGGATAGTCGACCACGGAGGGAATCGAGACCGGGGGCCTCCTGAATGATGGTTTAATTATCTGTTGATATGGTATGGATAGACATAAAATAGATTTACAATCGGACCTCTACAAGCGCTCATTATACGAAAGGCAGCCAACAACAAAGAATTACCCGAAAAATGTTATTCTGAAAGTATTCATGGCTAATTCTGTGCCAATCAGTTGGTATTCTCAACATTTTTTTTCAAGTCATATTTATATTAATTGAACTAGTTTGTCATGTTATTGAGATTGGATTATTTTTCTGGTAATAAACGAAACACGAGTTTTTAAGACCAAGGTAGCGACTGCATGGCGAGAGATCATTTTTCTCTGACTATTACCGACGAAAGTATACGGCATCAAACAAAGTAAACACCAGTGCTCTGGTAACTAGGAGAAAAGAAGATACCACCCGACTTTCAAGCCAAGAGAACGGCCAAGGCCGGTGGAGATGCCATGACGAAAAACTGATGAACAAGTCAAAACAATAACCTTACAATCTTGAGTACCGGATTGTAATGCTTGATTTGTACTTACGTTCATTCATTTATGACCCCTGTAATCATTTTATATCATTTTTGGAATAGTGAATAGAATTTCCAGAGGGTCGACATCGCAAATTATCTACATGAAATAAATTACGTCATTAATTAAAACACACAAGCTGCGAGTTTTTTTTTAGCTTACAGCTAACCCACTTTGCGGAAAATGAACATGTACGTTCGAAAAAACTATATTTATTATTCAAATGGTGTCTTGAGCATGGGGTTATATGGAGAAGTATTTTTTTCATTTTGGACTACAGAAGTCGAACGATCTATATAAAATGAACGATAGAGTAGATGTGTTTTTGAAATTCGGAAAGTAAATATAACGATTAACCACATTTTACGTACCGGCACATCATTAGTTTTGTGTGGACTGAAATTTAAAAAATCATCCTTTTCCAACATTCTCTGTGCGATACATCATTTAAATACTAAATACTAAAATTATGAACATTTCCATTTTTAGCATGGTATAGCTGTAGGCTAAAAAATATATACTCTCACGGGCTTATCACAAATATATTCGAAGCCAACACCACGCCCGCAGACGGAATATTTACTCACGTAGACGGTTGATTCTAGCTTCTATAAGAAATTAGGCACCCTTTGCACCTTGGGTGAAAAACTGGAAACCAGGGGCATTAATCCTGGACTCGAATACTAGCCAGAACACAAAAGACAGTGTCTACTTTCGAGCTAACATACTATGATAGGTATACGTCTACTTAAGTGAAAGTGATTTCACTTTGAGTGTAAGGCTACCTATAATTCTGAAAGCAATTAGTAGGCCGATATGACACACGAGTTTTGTGCAATTCATGTGCAACTGTGCTTCATAAAATCACTAGACAAGTAATAATATTTATTACAGATTATATAAACAAACAAAAGTGGATACTGGCCTACCCATTCGCCACTGGGATCGCAATCGAACAAACATGACATATTTGTAGAAAGCTGTTTGTTATTAAAGCAATGACAATGAAACCATTTCAAAATAAAGATTGAGCTTGTTTTTAATTTACATTTTGCAGTGTGTAATAAAGAAAAATAAAAAAGTCCATAAAAAAAGATATAAGAACAATCGGTATCAGATTTGATTGTATATAAGAATACGCCTATAATATTGACAGAAACATCATTTGATTATCAAAACGTCAAAGAAGGTGCAGACCTTATGCAATTTCCATTTCCAGTAATTAAGTCTACTTAGTCTGTTACTTATTGCGGATGTTGCGAATCAAGTATGAAGGCGGTGACCGACGATTGATGATTGCCGTTTGTGCCTTCTGAAGATTGAATAGGGACTCTATTCTATCAACACAATATGTAGGATTTTAATATTTTATAACCTCACACTCAACATGACACTTTACGTATGGATCATTCAAGTTTTACTTCGAAGTATGATGGTAAAAAAACGATAAGATATATTATTCACAAATCACCGCACACTTTCAACTTGATGAAGTCCACAGTAAACCAGAAATGCTCGAACTCATCACTCTAAACTAGAAAACTGTGACATTTTGAATCCATTACGAAAATTACTATATATATAGGTCACTGCGAAACCAAACTACATGTTGAATCTATTGGCTATTGTGGAATATTGCCGGGCAATATCTGTTTTGATGTTTATCGGAACTCGGAAGGATTTATAAATCTATGGATATGCAAAAATAAAGTCGGAACTATAAACCGGTTTGTCTCATTTACCAAATGTGGAAAGTGGAAACTTAATGACCCCCCCATCCGCCCTTACTGGTTGGTGTCACACTCGGATTAACTACATATGTGCAAAACGAACCCGTCCCAGTTGAACTATAGTGGAGCACGAAACAAATCTTGAACCACAATTATTGGAAGTTGAAGATTCATTTATTCACTCATGGCTCGTAAGATAATCATCATAATAAGAATAGGCTACAGCTCATACAATATCGGCTAGGTTGAACTAAGTCACATGAAAATAGGCCTACGTTGGTGAAAATTATTAAATCAACTTGGGGCATAATAATCATCGTTGGGATACCGTATTTAGAACAAAAAAATCACAAAAAGAGAAGAAAGGGGATGTGAGAGAAAAACATAGAATTGAAGAATATTGCGGCCTTATCACGATACAGGACGACTCAAATGTGATAATAGGTACCCCGAAATACTGAGGTCCTGAATATCCCTTTACTATGCTGCTGGCCGACAACATCTCGCATATCAGCAATACTTTCAAACCTTTGAAATATAATAAAAATTGTGCATCCACAGTAATTCCAACTTCCAAGACTATATACATAGGCCCTATATGACAGCAATGCAAAGAAACTTGAGACGGCAAAAGGCTACTGAATTAAAAAAACGGTTCAAGAGAATGCTTCGCACCCAAGATAACGAAATTGCTGTAACCGAATTAGCGGATATGCTATTGCAACCTCATTGTTTAAATTTAACGGTTACATTAGAAAAATATCAATAAGTTGGGATGACACGCATAAGTTAGCGGCTTCTAACCTTTGCCCTGTCGACAGTGAGTCAGTCACACGCCAGTGTAATAGTCTAGCAGTCGAGTATCTGACGAAATGAAACTCTCTACTAGTCCATTTGAAGCCCTAATAACACGGTGTGAAGTAGGTTGGTCTGGTTAGGTTTCTGTGGCCCACAAAATAAACACATAAATACAGTTCAAATGAAAGACCTATGTAAGAGTGTTTGTGATAAAATATTGTGAAACTATGAGTACTTTCACTACTCACTGGCCAGGCTAAAGCGAAGATAATCGTAAACAGTATTCATTTCCGATAGTCATCCATCTGCCCATGCATCAATGCAATATCGTCTACGATTCATGGCTATTTGAAGGAAAATTAAAAATTGGGTCTATAAAGTTCAGTACAAATGAATAATAAAACGAAGTGCACACTTCGGTTGCGGTTAGTTCATTATTCAGATCCTAAAATAAATTAAACCGTGCTATAATCGAAGACCTTGATACACTTTTATTTAGCTCGGAGCTCACATATCGCTTGAACATTCTCACAAGTAACCCAGGAACTAGCCAGTTTCCTTGACTACTCATAGTGGAGAGCCTACTGGCTCTACTCATAGTGAGCCTACTGGCTAAACTTAATAGTGAAGAGCCTACTGGAATCTCGAGAACACAAGAGCCCACCCCTTTCTAACGTCAAGCGTGCCGAAAACATGATCTCTCTAGACAAGGCGATCTAAACACAACCAACAAAATGTATCTACCCGATTCAAATTGGTGCTTAACGACCCCACCAACGGCTAGGTTCTGGGGGGGATTTAATTTCTATGTGCACCCTATTCATCGGTACTCCAATCGCTTGATGTGAGTCAATTCGGTGTATTGACAATCAAGTGATGTTATATTTATAATAATGTTATTCACTATATTCGATTTAAATTATATATTATCATTATTGCCCAACATGAGCATGACATATTTCGTAAGAGAAAGAGGTAATTTTACACAACAACACAAATACAATACACACAAGTATTCATATAAAATCCTGACAAATCATTAAATGTCCACAACAGCATTAATGGCAGCCCATGACATAAACACAGCCAGATAGAAAGAATAAGCTCAAAATTAAAGGTCAAGCGATCAATTAGTCAAGTTCCTTGAACATTTATTTTCCAATCATTGTTGGCTTTTTGTTAATCTGTTTAGTTAAGCTGGGCGACCTAGTTGTGGTCATAGCCACCCCCGTTGGGTGGGCAAGTAGGTCAACTTGGATGAACTCATTTCAAGAGGAATGCTTTTGTTACCAACCATGTGCATCATAGCTAGAATAGGATAACTAATAAACCTTGGAAACTATCTCAAATAATGGTTAAATATTGAAAACGAAGTCGCTACGGTACTCATAAACATGCACATCAAATGACCAAAATCGAAAAATCCTCATTTGATATCTACAGCCAACAAGCAAAATCCAATCAATTTCATCATCAGTTACACTTACAGCGACTACTATGCCCGTGTGATCTCTCATGAATTAGGGTGGGTGGGGGTGGGTTGGTTGGTTCATAAACGTTGGTACAGTCTGTATAGACAACTGACATCCCCATCTGCTCCAGATCCTCCCTTCCCTTCCCTTCCACTTGGCCCTTTCCCCGTCATCCAAGCGTGAATTGAGGCTAAACTATGCTTCTACTATAACTTGTCACAACTCACATTCACAACCATTCTATGATCTCAATTTCGAAACTGGGGCCGACACCAATTCAATAACGGTCAAATCTCACACACTGTCTGAGCAATGATCGATATTATTGAACACGAGAGAATAAAATTAAATGTTAATGACTTACCGGAACATAGACGTAATTGCATGTGTCGTCCTGGCGGTTGGGCAAAGGTGAGACAAGGTCACTGTATCTTGTCAATGCGCTGCTCGATTACTCGCAGCGAGGCAAATCCACTATACTCCTAAACACACCATTATACCACTCATTTTTATGTACCGGTTTTTAACAAAAATGTTGACAATTTACGCCTAGATAGACTACACACTAATGTAAACCTATATTTAGAAACGGCCTGTTGCCGTATGGATCAGTTTGAATTTCTGTGGTGAAATCAACAAGGCAAATTTGGGAATGAAAACGTGTAGATACCAAGCCCAAGAATTTAATGGTTCACAAACAATTTAGTTATCACATTGATCCTCAACTATTAAATAACATCGTTCAATTTGATATATTATTGCTGTAGGAGTAAAAAGTCAAGGACATTCAACTCAGTAGCCATCATTTTACAGGACAAAAGATGGTAACCTTCGCTGACAAATAACGATTAAAACTTACGTTTTAGTTGGAGCATTCGAGTAGCACGTAGATATCCAATGTAATTCACCAATACACATCACTAATAATCTATAAATCAACAACGTATTTCCTATGTTCTCGCGGCGTATAATTGGAAATTCAGAACTAATGCCTATTTACCTCTCTGCGCTGACGATAGCACACTACCTAAATAGCCAAAGAAGATATATGCACAACTATCAACCAACAATAGACTACTATCCGACCGACAATATCGCTACAGTGCTGCTGAATGTGGTGGCAAAGTTGCGCATTACAAAAATTGTGTGCTATAGCCAACAATACGACAAAATAAAACCTGTGAAGATACTCTTTTCATTTTTCTAGAAACTATATTCAATTTAGAACATGCCACACTAATTTAGCCTTAACTAATTCCATCAGTAGCAACAAATACGTCTTATTTGGCATCCATTACTTGATTTACCTCACTGGCCACTGACATTTCAACCATTTTTTGGTTGGTACTTCCTGTACTTTCCCTCAAAACGTAGGCCTAAAATGCACGAATTGTACAAGATTATACATTTGAATATAATGCGTATTCTTCCACTATAAAAATAATTATTTCGCCATCAATGATTTTATATCAATACACGAAGCCCTAATAGCTGGAATTATCTAAAGCGTACAACGCTAGGAAAGACTGCTGTAAACTGATTAGGGTCAGTAAATTTGTTCCAAACTCGAAACAGAAGATGTTTTTGAATTATACACATTGCAAGTGAAGGTGTGATTTGTTTATTCTGTATTGAATGTAAATATTTTTAAATTTAAACCACGAGTGTGATACTTACTACCTTTGTGTTTTATGAAACAACTAATTTAACATATTGAAAATACAGGCTAGGACTATATTGTATTGTACCATAAGCTAATGTAAAATGAACCCAAAATTTCAAATACCATACTAGGGACAAACCTGCCCAGAGCAACCTTGCACAGCAAATTTTTCGCTTAGGGGACGTCCATAAATTACGTCACAGCTTAGAGGGGGAGGGGGGTTGTCAAGATTTGTGATAAGGTGTTACAAGGGGGGGAGGGGGGGGGGGGAGGGCAACTGTGTGACGTACCATTTTTTTGTTTTATGTATTTGGCGCCATTCTTATAGATTTTTATATTTATACCCACCCTAGAAAAATAATTATTCAAATAATTATCAAGTTTGACTACTCAAAAAGTAAACATGAAGAAATGAATGTTCTGATTAGATTACTTTATTGTACCTTTGCTGCCTGTTAATTTAATTTTTTTTTTTTTAGAGATGGGGGGGAGAGGGTATGAGAGTTTGTGACGTATTCAAAGGGGGGAGGGTAATAGGTTTTGTGACCAACTGTGACAAGGGAGGGAGGGGGGTTCAAAGTGGCCTAAAAAAGTGTGATATAATTTATGGACTTCCCCTTATGGCTTACCAGTGCTTACATTATTTTGAACACTTTTGTACAATACGTCTATAAATGAAGTTGAATTGAATTTTAGCAATTTAAATGAAAACGTGTCTGTTTGCAGTGTTAAGACTAAAACTTTTTCTGATCTCATTCTAGTGAATTTTGCACTCACCAAAAATAATTCTTAGGCACAAACAGTGGAGCGTTTAGCTTTTATGGGGCCCTAGGCGCAATCTGATTCTGATGCCCCCCTCCCCCCTATATGTACATTTGGAGAAATAGAGGAGTTTGACGTTTTCAGTAGAAAAGATCATGTTTATATAGTAGGGCCTATACCGTATAATTTCATACCTCGTGAAAAATTTACTAAAAATGAATAGACTTATTTTATATTTAACATTGATGGGATAACAGCAAAAAGCTGTTAAAAAGCTCACCCAGAGCTATTTAGAACAGCTGTGTTTTATAAAAATATCAATTTAAATATGAGAAGGACTTGAGGTAGACTACAACAGTGGCGGCCCGACAATACAAATTCGGGTCCATGGCCCCGCGCCCAAAAGGGGTGGGTGGGTGTCTGATCATCTGATCAATCATTATTCAATGAGTTTTCACATACATAGTCATACTGAATTGAAAGATGTTTACCATTATGCTCATGTATGTCGTTTGCCTACAAATTTTAGCTGGAAACGAATGTGAATGTATGCGGTAATATAGACGTAGACTACAAAAGGTACATGTAATGTGTGGGAAATTGATTTTATCTACTCATAATTATGATTTTGAACGAATTCATTGAACGCTCACTCATCCTTTTGAGGTGGATGTCCAATTTATCCATATTTTGTGAACGTTGTTAAGGGGAAGGGTGAGGGAAGGATGGTGAAGAAGAGAAAGAAATAAAAATGTCGATAAAAACTAGTTTTTTGTTATATGTGCTATATATCGTATTTGTGTTATATATTATATTTTTTGTAATATATGCGTAAAATGGTTCCAACATTTGGAAATGTAGATTTTAATCCTTGCGTCAAAATATTATACATTTCGGAAGTGGATTTCACAGATTCTTGTTTTGGGTACTTCAAAAACTGTAACAATTCATCACGAAAAGTTATACAGTCGATGTTGTGACGGAATGCAACAAGAACGGTTATTAATACAGATGGAATTGTATGAATAATCAAAGTTGGTGAATAAGTATGGAACTTGTTCTAGAAGTCTGATATATTTGATAAATAACGTCCGATTTAAAAATAGAATTAACATCATTTTCCAACCTTGTGATTGGCTGGAAATCACGTCATAACCTTGCAGAGGGCTAATATAAACGCAAGGGAGCGGGACATGTTTTTAGTTCAATCATAATCGGCTACAAGTGCAGGTCGAAGCTGTGGCTGGGGTCACGACCAGGGGCGGATTGGCCATAAGGGCAACCGGGCAAATGCCCGGTGGGCCGGTCGGTCTGGACGTGATTTGGGCCGCTTATAATTTCTTGAAAACTTAAAAATAATTATAATTCCTAAAAATTACGAAAACTGTAGTACAACTAGCAGGCATAATATATAATAATTGAAGTTATTGTTTTTTTCGCCGTCATTGATGAAATTAGGATTATTTTTGATACAGCTGAAGGCACAAAGGCCGCTTAGTGGCCAGTAGGTTTAATTCAAATAGAGGAGGTTAGATGAATTATTCTTTGAATTTGGGCCGCATTATTCGTGTTATTCATCAGGCCGGCCGCCTGTTGTCTGTTGGTAGGCCGCCTTGTGCGGTGGCCTTTTTAACAGAATGATTTACTTGGGAAAAAGTGGCAAAATTGCAATTTTACAAAGTAATAAGGCCACGTTGACAAAAAAATTAATAACAAAATTAAACAGAATCGTTGCTCCGAGTAGACGAGTGGGTCGCGGGCCACCGGCCGGATTTGTTCGGGATGGTTCGGCGAATAACGTTGCTATGCAGAGTTATATGGCAGAAATAACTAGTAGCCGCAAATAATTTTGTGTCATGGGCAAATGCAAAACTTGGTGATGTTAGCGACGATTCGGAATCGGAGTACGAAATAGTGGTTGTCGACAACGTTTTTTTTTTTTTTTTTTAATAACATCGAAACTTGATACAAAATCATTGTTCCCCAATTAAAGCTAAGGATGAAAAGTAGGATCGTTTGGACGGGGCACCACAAGGGCGATCTTACCACCCCATTACCCCATTCACAACGTTTTACCCAATATTCGAGTTCGACGGCGGAGAGCTGATTGTAACGAACGCACACCCGACGATCCTATTCTATTGAGGCAAAGAAAAGGTATGAACTTGAAGTCCACAACGTTATATTATATGAAGCGGTTGAGAGTATGCAGTCAAGGTTCCAAGCCAATGGTGCTTTGTACGCTGACTTTGCCTGTCTAGACCCTAAAAATTTTGAAGACATGATCAATAATTGTCCTAAAAACTCGTTAGAAAAACTAAGTGGTCTCTTAGTTGAATTCGACAAAACAGCTACACCCACCAATCTTTAAAACGAGCTTCAAAACTTGGCGATAAACTGGAAAAATTTAAAATCAACAGTGCCAGAAACATATGCTTCTGCAGTGAGTTCTGCTAATAATGACGATGAATTCGACGACGAAAACGATGAAGACGGGATTATTGACAGCAATCGCAACAACAACAACAAGAGTGCAGCTGCAAATCGCTCGTGCAGATCGTGTAAAAATTGTGCCCAGTGCGTTTTTCAACTTCTTAGGTGGTATAATTTATTTAGTGAAGCTTATGAGACCATTTTCATGGCATATAAACTGTTATTCTCACTGTCTTCGATACAAGTAGCATGTGAAAGAAGCTTCGTCCTCACCTCTCAAATTTGAAAAAAAACGACTTTGCAGCACCATTACACAATAACATCTTGAAGCTTTTATGCTAATGGCCAGTGAAAAATCAATATTAACACATTTGGACAACCCCAACATTATTGACAGGATCGCTGCGGAAAGTAGTTTGTTAAGATAAGAAAGGAGTTACTTTTATAACTGTGTATACGTAGGCTACAAACCAGACATAACTTGTATTGCATCTTAGATAAAGGCGATTCGGTGAGATTACAATTTATTATGAAAATAATGTTCAGAAAGTAAATTCACTATAAAACCAAGGACTTTTAATAGCAATTACTATTAAAAGTCCATGATAAAACATTTCTAATTTTTGGTCGCGAGGGGGGGGGGGGGGGCGCAATATCAACAAAGAGGCCGATGCAATGTGGGCCGCTTTTGTGCATTTGCCCGGGCTGCTTTTTTTCCCCAATCCGCCCCTGGTCACGACCTTTAGTTATTTGTAATGAAGAAACGGGACGACGTTTAGAACAATGGTTTCACAAGTTGATGTATTATTATAAGTGAATCGGTGCAGCAAATATGGTGGCAATGTGCATAAAAAGTGGAGAGTGATAAACTCAGTTTTTTAGTCATTTAATCCAATCCTGCAGGAAGCTTGATTAAACGAACACACAATGGTCGAATTGGGGGGGAGGGGGATGTGGGGGGGATACCATCCCCCCAAAGAGAAATGGTCACTTACACCATCCCCCCCGAAAAGAAAACGTTGCTTACTCCACCCCCACAAAGAGAAAAGGTGGCATACACCATCCCCCCTGAAATAATGTTTTTTTACTATGCTATTTTTGTATTTTTCGTACGCGTTTTAAAACCAATACCATTCCAGTTATTAGTTTTTCCCTTATATAGTATCTTGATTATTAATTATAGTTTATTAATACAGTTATTTTAAAATCTAGCGTTCTACTTGCGTAATTTGCGTGTATTAACATATGTTATACTTCATAGTCCAGTTGACCAGTGTCGCAGTAGGCCTACTTTTGAGAGAGAACATGCACATTTCGTGGTAATTCACCGGTGAGGCGGTGACTCATCGTTATGCTATATACAAAATATTGGTTCCTCCTCGCTTCATTATACGTAAAACCTATCCTAACAATTGATTTAATTTATAAAATACTTAAATACATATAGTGAAATAGTGTATGACTACCTACAGACACCCAAAACTTGGGAAACAGGATAAAAAACAGGATTTTACATTTTCCCTGCAGGGCTTTGAGGCTGGGCCCTCCCCCCCCACCCCCCAATTTATCCTTGTAGCACTTCCTTTCGTGACTCGAGTTACCAATCCCCACATAAGAAATTTCCCAATTCGACCACTGCGAACACATAGTGTACTTTTAGTGCTATATCAAGCATATTACCAAAGTATATATCAGATTGAAGTGGTTCAATCTATTTTGGAGATAAACATTCACCATACAACGTACACGTTGCCCATCATCATTCAACGTTCCAATCATAATCGGCATTAATCATCGCCACAAACCCGGTCGTCGCCGACAAGCCGTCCGTTTCTACATACCAGAGGACTGCAAGACTTCATCCCAGCTGACCATCTGATCATCTCCACCTCCCCCTGCAAAACCCCCAATCCTTGCTATACCCCACGACATCAAAGACACCCACACGTCATAGTTGTCGTCGCCTGAATACCGCAGCACATAGTTGTATTAATCGTGCAAAAGGTATATTTAATCTGTAATTTGTAATGTGAAGAAAAAGGAAATCAAAAATGAATATCAAATGTGAATAAAATTAATAGGTGATTGATTAAACTGAAGTCTCGTGTACCTCCCCTGAGCGAGTTGTGCCACAATGTCCTCTCCATACGCTTGCATTAAAGCGGAGATAATTTCATCAATATCATCATACACAGATCTTCACGGCCAAAACGACTGTTCACATGTTTGTAAGCCTAAATTCTGCTGTCCAGTTCCATGACAAACTTATCACAAATAACGTTCAATGTGTTTACGATGAAACCTTCTCTTCCATAAACCTCTTCCGATGTACCCTTCTCTTCTCTTCTCTTCCCTTCTCACATGAATTAACTGACTATGGACTATTGATTGGCTGCAGCATATTACATATGGTAGCAGTTATAAACAAATAGTGTATATTGCGTTTAATTTCTTTTTTCATTACGGAAGGTTACAAATATATTTGATAATTTAAAAACAAAGATATATCAAAAAAGTAATTTTTTATCAAAAATTATTCAAGTAACCCCCAAGTAATCAAAAATCTACTTTTTTGATATAAATCTGGGACCCTTGGCGCACGCCTAGTGTGCCTAGGCCTAAACGCTCCACTGGGCACAAGAAAAGTATTGATTTTCATATTATTTTGATCTATTAATTTAAGTTTGTTGCAGCTCAATGCACTTCCGAGTGAAGCTCAGGTAGAACATCACTCCCTAGATCATTTTGATCTATTCATTCAATCATCATGCAACTCATTACAAGAATCAAAAAGAAATTGGATTCTATATTTTCTTTATTAGTGGCACCATTGATTTCATTTTACGATAACAGCAGTGTAAGGGAGGTAACTTTCAGAAGTTACTAGAAGTTAATAGCTAACTAGCTAAATAAAGAGTTATTATTATTATTAAGTAACGCGTAGCTTTTCTGTAACGGCATTCATTATACAGCTAACTTTTCAATTTGTATACGCTTCTTTTGCAGGATCGTTTATTTAAAGTTAAAAGTTACTTGGACGTTTCTTTGATGCAATCCACGTCAAAAACTACTTATGTATTTGGCTGTATCAAGTAGAACATTTTGTGCTTCTAAATTATTAATACAATTATACCTGTAATAAGTGTCACTTCGTGTTAAGCAGAATACCGTTTTGTTCGCATTTTATTTCCGAAAATTCCGAGATAAGAGACATTGTTTCCTGTACAATGTGAGAAGTATACAAGTATTGTATAGGATTTCATGAATTCGTGAAATAATTTAGTTATTGAAACATTTGGCTTGGAATTCGTGAAGAAAAGTATTACAGCCATCTAAATTATTGCATAATTCAAGGTTTGAACTAATACAGGTTTATTGATATTTTCTATATGTGAAAATGAGTGGATAGTATAGGCCCTACTGTAATTATCAGTCTGAAAAAAACTTGGACAGATGGTAACAGCTCTGCTCCCAATACACCTGATGGAGACCTTACTACTACTGCTACTCAGAAAGTAGAGAAGATTGGACTGCAGGACTACTGGTATGAAGGATATAACTATTGAGCTCGACTTCAAATCTATCTCCTTTGCAATTATTACCATTCTCACAACAATGATGGAAATATCAAAGTCAATGGAATTTCAATCCAATTAGCATTTGACGACCTCCTTGCAGAGAAAAAAGGACAAATTAACTTAATTCAAGTTCTCCCAGCCAATATCAACAAATGTTAGAAGGTGAATAATGATAAGAAATGTACATGAAAACGAATCCCTTTCGATCAAAGCTGTTGAATT
This sequence comes from Brachyptera risi, assembly GCA_964007535.1. Classification (NCBI taxonomy): domain Eukaryota; kingdom Metazoa; phylum Arthropoda; class Insecta; order Plecoptera; family Taeniopterygidae; genus Brachyptera; species Brachyptera risi. The sequence goes on along the minus strand of OZ023327.1, from coordinate 68,753,983 downwards.
AGGACAGTATTCCATAAACTATAATGTTGAAATCAACGGCGTAAAGCGGTGAGAATACTTATTGTTGTTAACATCGCGAATAAGCTGGGCTGTAATATGCGCCCTGTTGATATAGTGATGACAGCCCGCGCGGAGTGGCAAGGGGGCTCTTTGACCGTTCTGGGCCCCTATCGAACATATGATATAATTATATATAGACATTATCTATATAAATATCGTATTTTATTCGGCAATAACAAGGAGACAATATTAATAATAAATTATTATGATTCATGCCTTGTCTTTGGCAGCTATTTTTCAGTGTTACCACGTTTCAGTAGCGAGTTCAGCTTTGAATTCCTCGCCGCCATGCAATGAATCTTATCGGGGCGGCGGGGAAGAGGTATGAAGATCGATACAATTCCAAAGTATTTTGTTTTACTTCTGGTGACTAATTAAAAGTACATGTCTTTACCTATACCCCACTAACCTAAAAGTAATTTGCCATAGTTACTTTTTCCCAAGCTTTGTTTTAAACAACCCGTTTATTTGTATTCTATTTTGTGTTACAATAGTCAATATGCTTCTGCTGTCTAGGGACTGTTTATAAATAATGTCCTAAGTCGGTAGTTTCAACTAACAAGGATAGTACTGTCCGAGTCTTAGGCTAAGAGTGAAGAACGGAAATGCCAATTCAGCACCGGCACCTATAATTGCGAAATTGTACCTGTGTCAGTATAAAGCTAATATAATTGAGGGGAAAAAAGGGATCTCATAGCAAATGAGGTGGGATTTAAGAACTCGAGTTCTAAAATATATGATGATTTTCAAGCCGGCAATTGTTTTGGCTAGCTCGTGATGTTAGAAATATTGGCTACAAATATGCTTGGTCTAAAAATGGTAAAATATATTTACGTAAAGATGGTAACTCACCAATCATCCAAGTTTTGAAGCCATCTGACATTCCAGTAATATCAACTAACCGGTAAATGCTAATCACTCCAGTCATTTTTTCAACTTTATTGTTGCTTAAAAATGGTTAATACAGGTAGGTATTTAAAACATTAATTTACAGCAAGCAGCAATGCAAGGGAAGCATTTGCATCCATGGAATAAACGCCCATGCTCAACCATAATTTCCATTTATAACTAACCCATAATCTGTTCACATTGTGAGGATAAATTTTTACGAAGAATTCTATCTACAATTTAATACTTCCATAACGCAAATATTTCGATGTATTTATTTGAAAATTATCTCTTAAAAATGGTGTCTTGATAAAAAGTGAGTCTACAATTGATTTACATGATTAGTAGACCTATTTTAAGAGTCCGCATCTTAGACAGATTTACAGGGTGCACTTTCGCCACAGATGTCTCAAGAACTACAAACACTACGGATTTGCGGTAAAATGCAGTGAATAAACAATACTCTCACAATTGGATATGCCTGGTCGAAAACTGAAGAATAATTTTACTATGGAGTAATAATTGAATCAAAATGTGCCTAATTTGATGGTTTTCATTGCTTAATTCCCGGTTACTGAATAATAGTAGGAATAAATTACAAACGCACATCCTCAAGTTCAACTTTGCTTATCAATATTTGAAATTCTGATTCGCCTTTTATTCCACAGTTTTCCCAATTTCCATGGCCAAAATGTGTAATGTAACTAGATTTTGTCCAAATTATGAAATGAAAAACTCCCCCATCTAGCGGTGGTTACTGGAACTCTTCCAATATTATCCCTTTTTCACTTTTTAACCCACAACCAAACTTTTGAACGCACATTGAACTTGGGTCGAGTATTTCGAAGAGAAACATGCTCAGCTAAGATGCGGGCTCTTAATCTGCCATGATATTTCACCTGAAACCATCTAATGATATTTGCTTCAATCTTAGTACGGAACTATCCCAATGATTAATAAGCTTGTCAAGACATTTGGAGGCTCGAAACCCCCAGCCATGAGTAGTAAGAGGTTAATAATAATAATAACGTTTATTGTCATATTTTTTTAGAATCCTGAATGCAGTTAGGGAACGCCTGGTCTCTAGTGGTTCAAATTTGACAGGGTTCGGGCAAGTTCGAGCTTGCTGAAGCAACCAGTCTCGCAGTACATTTGGGGGGCCAAACAAACGCATTTTATTATTCAATTTATATTGGGTTCAACGACACACTATACTGATGACTACGATCTATTGGCGTCTGTGAATGATTTGAGATGAAAGGTCATTTTATTATGTGTTTTTGGATGGTGGAAAGGAGTCAGTGGTGGCCCGTTGTTAAGGAACTATCCCAATATTGACCTGAACAACAGTGGGAAACTACGAAAAGCCTCGTCAGGAGAGAATCGAACCCTGGTCTCCTGAATGATGGTTCAGTGTGTTAACCACTCGGCCATTTGAACACATTTAACCTCAACCGTGCGCTCTTTGCCACCCACTATGATTTCCTTGGACCTGCAAGCCATTGCAGTACTAGATGCATGAAAAGCGGCGTTCGACGCACTTGCAGGCATTCAGTGGCCCCTATATTTTATAATGCATTCTAAGCCGCGAACGTCTAGCAATGTACAATAATATTCTTTATACAATTACTTTTTTCAAACAGCTGTATTTTTGTCAACAATAATTGACAGAGGCAAAAACACTACACGAAATCAAAGAAATGATTTATTCAAGATAAATTGGTAAAAAATGGCATAAATTCCACAAATCATAGGGAATGCTGCCATTTTGCAGTACTTACACACAAGCTGCCACTGGTTAGAGGTGTAAATGGTATATACATAGAGTGAATGAAAGAGTAGGCCATTGCCTCAATCCTCATTGAAAGCATATATAGATTGGGAAGGAAGGATTGTGAACAATGGTAAAACCGCGTACTCATAACATAAACCTAGATGGAATTATTGAATTGGTACCTAGTATTGGTAGGTATTTAGTACCTGTTCAGACACAATTGGCAATCCTGCAATGTTGAGCATAGAACGCCTTGTGTGACCAGGTACATATGTCAAGACTGCAGGACTGAATCTCTTGGGATTTCGGACAGACAGGGGTACTATATTTCCATTAAAAACTGTTAAAATCTGGAAATTAACTAGTACAAAAGTTGATTGACAAAACATGTCTGCCTAGTATTTGTACGAGATCCAATTTTCATGAACAATTTGCGATGTTGTGCGGTGTTCAACATAAAAATAGGGCTTCAAGAATGTCTGTAATTCTTATATAATAACAGAAAACACTAGCTTGATTTGAGTTAATATATGAAAATATTTTACTTTACAGTGCTGCGATGCCATCTGTGTCTGAACAACTCAATACTGGCATTGGATGATTCAACACTGTAGAATTGGCATTGCAATGCCTTGTGTGAACAGAGGGCATTACATTCATGTCATTTTACAAGTGAGACTGTTTTCCATAATCTAGAGACCAAGAGGGTGGGGGAGGTTTAGAATCCAGGGCGCTTACCGCGACTGCCACTTAAGCCCCCGCCTAAGAAACCCGCCGATCATAATAGCATGGTCGGGCCTATATGCAGGGGGCTTAAGTGGCAGTCGCGGTAAGCGCCCAGATCAACTAAAAATAAATCACCTACAAGCATTTCATCTCATACTGTATCATGGGCTTTATAACAGTTAGATTGGACATACATTTTAACCAAACCTAATCAAATAATTTAGTTTGTTAGAAAATAAAAAGTAGCAACAATCAAAAATAAATACCAATCTATCAAAGTGAGGTGTTAAATTACTATGGGCTTGTATAGTATATACTTGTATTTCAAGTCTAGAAAGCCGTGAATCTTAGCAACATGGTTCTGCAATTATTTCTATTTATTTATTCATTCATTTTCATCCAATTTGGAATTACATCATCTCACATGATACATAGTAAAAGTGAGGTTAAAATCTAAATCATACGGATAGTCAAAATAAGAAGTTGAAACATTTCAAGTTGAAATTAATGAAGGTGTAATATCGTTTCACTAAACATACATCACAATAGTATTAAATGTTACAAAAAAATCTTGAAAATAGTACAAACTACCTATAACTATAAGTGAACAATAATAATGATCCATTTGTATTTCAATACAAAAGAGAATTGTTCTTTCTCTGACTCACTATTAAAATACTAAACATACAAGTGGATTCATACTATACAAGCCTATGGAGAAAATTAAAGGTATTTCATGACAAGTTTGCAAATGAGAAAATATGAAGCTAAGAATGTAGGTCTATATCCTCTTGCATATAATGTGTGTAACCAAATATTGTTAGGTGTTTACTGGTATGAGCTGAATAATAAATAATATCACATGATAATGTCACCTATCAAAATTGGTAGCAACAGGAAACTCAATTATGAGCAATCCATAGAATTTACTGGTACATATTCTTCAACTTTCATATTTCTCAGTGCATTTCAACAGATTTGCTTGATCTACATATCATTTTTTAAATTGCTGTATTCATAATAAGATATTGATAATTATTATAATGATAGTTGGATATTCATTTTTTACAAATGGTCAAGCCCTCTTTGTCAGAAATGAATTGATAAGAATTATGTTAATCTCATAAAGGGACAGCAGTATACATGATTAGAAAGCTTTACAATTGTTGCTCTGACCAAATTGTAATGTATATTCGTAGAAGTACAGTTCTTTTATCAATTGTTTTATGGTTAGTGGCCAAAAGAATAAATTGGTTTCCTCGTATGCTTTCACCCACTTTTTCAATTCTGTTTTCCTAGCAAATGAAATAAAATTGAGGCCAGAATAGGTATTACGTGTACATAATAGGTTTACCGTAGCGGACTGGTTGACAAAGAGGACATACTAGAATTAAGATTTAGTTTATCAATCTCTTCGTCTGTTTGGTTGTTCTTGAGTTCTTGAAGCGTGTAAACAAACTTGGCCCATTCGTCATGGCGCGGTTGTGCCAATTGCTGAAACAAATAAGATCTGTTAGAACCTGTAAAACCATTTTAGACTAAAATATTCATAGCCAAGTTGAAAAATGCATGTTTAAAAAACCAAATACAAACATGGCACATCATTGTTACTTTTTCAAAATTATTAGAACATATTTTAAATAAGTCGTACTCATGAGCAAGTTTGTAATGTTACATGCTGCGATGCAGTGACGGCCCGAGAATACAAATTCGGGGCTACGGCCCCGCGCGCAAAAGGGGTGGTGGATGTCTGGTTAGGTGACTAGGCATTATTTCATGAGTTCCAACGTAGTTCTTAATACTTGATGAAAAGACGTGTTACCAACGATGTATGGCATTGTCATTCGTACTTAACAGTCCATGGGAGTCGATTTAGTGAAATATCAGTTTATTGCTGATAACTTTCGAACGGTATGAGATATCAAAATTCTCATATGCGAGAAACACAGATAATTATAATAGCTTCAAGATGATATAAGTTATAACTATTCACGTAATGTCGCATAGCTGTCAAGCTTATACAGCTAAAACAAAACATTTTTTAGCTGTATAAGCTTGACAACTATGCAACATGACGTACATAGTTATAACATATCATCTTGAAGCTATTACAATGGAACCTCTTCAGTACGTTTTTCAGGGGACCAGACAAAAAAAAAAACTTACTAAAGAAACTATTCAACATGTGGGATCATATAGATGGGATCAAAGAATAAAACTTACTAAGGTGAAAAATGTACTAACAAGAAACTTACTAAAGAGGTTCTACTGTATAATTATCTGTGTTTATCGCGTATAAGAATTTTGATATCTCATACAGTTGGAAAGTTTTCACCAAAAAAATGATATTTCGCTAAATCGACTCACATGGACTATCAAGCTGGAAACGCATGCAAATGAGTCCATTGATAATATAGCTAGGTAAACTTCGAACGGTACCTGAAATGTGTAGGAAATTTATTTCACCTACTCATAATTATGATTTTGAATGAAACCATGTTCAAGATGTTCAGATTTTCCATGTCTGAAGGACGTTATTGGTTCGGAGGAAAAAGTTGATGGAAATGATGGAAAAACTAGTTTATTGTTTCTGAATAGTAAATCATTTCTCATGAGTATGGTTACTCAAGTAGGCCTATATGGCTGTTTGCCAAGGTTACATAGGAAGTAAAATATGCTAACACTATTTCTATTAAATTTTGAAGTAGGTCAAGAGGAGGTAAGAGGAAAGAGTTCTGCATAACCCTAAAAAACAACACATTTTTCAAAATGTGCTGAAAATAGTATTGAAATTGTGTAGGGCCTCTCTCAAAAACCTTCCCTTCTAATTGAAGATCAAAGATGTAGATTTAAAAAAAAAACTTCAAATAGGCCTACACCACTTTGGAAAAAAAAAATCCCTGCAGGACTCCTATTTGCAGTGAATAAGTGTAGACAAAGCTTCAGCCTACAAAAAATGAAATGACTACATAATCCAAAATACGTTCCACAACAATTAAAATAATATATTTTCAGAAAAATTCTGGTGTGCCCCTAACCCCCTCATTTGTGTTTTCCGCTATTACTGTATAATTATTATCATGCGAGGGCCCCAATATGAATTTCCAAACGACGTCCCTGTTTTTTTGTAGAGCACTTACATGATTTATTATCAATTAATTACAACTAAAAACAAATTCACCGTATTTGAAACTATGGCCATAGCCGGTAGCCTAGGCTTAGTGGGCGGTTGATGGGTGTCTAACTTATCTGACCCCGCATTGTTGGGCCACTTTGAGTAGTCACTACTGTGATAATTTATCATAAAATTATTTGTGTACACATAGAACATTCAAATCAATCAAGTTTCTAAAGGATGCTAGTACAGGCTCAAGTCAACTTTCCAAGAGTGTGTGATAGCAAAAACTAGAGTGAAGATTTTACAAAATTCTTTTAAAAATGACTTGAAAATAAAAACTGTGCATACATTTTCTTGCAGCCTTGGTAAACAGGCAATGATGGGAAATGCACAATGTACCAAAATATCCTGCAACATATAAGTCTTTCCAGAACAATGACTACTACATTCAAATATGGATAGGGTGCTTAAACAATCAATAATAAACTGCTAAAGCTAAATTACGACTTGGGCTTACCAGCCTATGTGTATATATTTCTTACCTCTCCCACATCATAGACCCATATCTTGCCCATATCATCACCTACAGTCACATGGAAACCAGAAGGCGTCCACGAGACTCGATTAAGTGCAGGAGATCCCTCAACAATGACTGAGACTGTCGGTACTTCCGTATCTCGATTAAGATCCCAAAGGTCTAGTCGGCCGGTACTATCGACTGACGCAAATAATGCTGGATTAATTGGACTCCATGCAACGTCAGTAACGTAATCACCGTTGTCTTCAAACGAGTAGAGGGGTTTCATTTCTTTCAATGACCAAAGCTTGATAGTCCAGTCAAGTGAAGTTGTGAGGAATAAATGTGATAAATCAGCCCCGCCCTGGACTGAATGAGCCGAGATGCCAGTTATCGGACCTTGATGCCCTTCATACGTGTCCGTGACACCAGCTTTGCTACCGTGGCGGCAAGCTGAAAATGAAACACATCACCTTATAGTGACTAATGAAAAGAGATAAATAGCCATATATAAAAATGCTGCAAATAACAAAATGGGATCATTATTCAAACATGGGTTACAGACCTATCTCTATAAACTGAAAAATGTTTGGATGAAAATTGGTGTTACCGGAGTATACTGCGCCATCCTCCGAACCAACAACAAAGTTATTGACGTCTCCATGGGGGAACGCAAGACAGGTAGCAGCCACAGCTTTTCCCTGTTTGTGCTGCAGTTCGAGAGTTTCTTGAGGAGCCGAAAGCATGTCCAAGCTCCACGAACATAGCCGGCCATCAGTTGACACGGATATCAAGTTGTGAGCATTCGGCGTACCAACAACACTCAGACAATAGACGGGATGCTGAGAACAGGGAACATTCAATTAACAAACTTGAATGGCCTAGGCATAAACATCAGTAACTATTACAAAGTTAGAGCTTACAATATGTTATCAACTTGATGCATTCAGCCTATTGTCTACAAACAAACATTTAATTTACTTCAAGACAGAGAACTCGTACAGAGCTTGGAGACGCAGATCGTACAATTTTTGAAGGAAATCATAATGAGGTGAATTACTTTAGCTACATTAGATAGCATTAAACTCTATGTATATTCATTTTAAAATTAATATGTATCAATCAATTCAAAACTTCTATGGAGGTGCATTAGAAGAAATGCCATTATGACTGTAACGTGATGGCAACCGGTGATTGAAATTCCTACCGTGTGGGCTGCCGTTGATAAGGGTGTGCGCTGAATTGGTGTTCGCTTCTGAACTCTGTTATCCCACAGAACTATCTGGCCTGAGTATGTGCCGCCAAGGATCAGATTCGGGTGAAACCGAGCAAATGTGGCAGACATCACTGCAGACTGACAGTGAAAGATATACCTTGACCAAAAAGAAATCAACAACATGACCAACTACATCATGCAGATCACACAATTAATGATAATTAAATTCATTAGAAGAAAGCAACAAGTATAGATCTAATGTCCTCGAAACATTTAAAAGATCACATATTAGAGTAGGCTACTTATAATAATATGCTTCCCTAGAGCCAAATAGCAGACATTTTTTAAATTTGGCTTTAGGCTCAGATTCAGCACAACCAAAATCTGCTAACAGAAATAGCTGCACGTAAAACAAAATTCCTGAAATATCACTAGCCCTATCAATAATAATATAATATTAAAACATCAAATAGATGCTAACAGAGTGCACAACACAAAAGTTTTTCCAGTTTTGAGCCTACGGTATGGATAGCGCAGCAAATTTGGCTTGTAATAACCATGTACAAAAATGTCATATAATGATCATCTGCATAGGGTTAATAGACCATTGTCACTTGACGGGGATCGGTCAACTGTACTAAAACTCAACTACCCTGAATATCAACTGATTGTACTAAAAATCAACAAACTGTACTAAAAAGTAAAAAGCGACCGACTGTACAAAAAAACGACTGTCCTAAACTTCTACTTCTTGAGCAATCTGTACAGAAATAATGACAGGGGGGGAGGCAGTTGGCTGTCCCTTTCACAAATTGTCATTTCCCATTATGTTTTATAGGTTTTTTAGTGTTGGTTTGAGTTAGGTAGGTAAGGTTTGTGTCAAAAGAAATTTGTGGAGGGGAGTAGAGGTTTACCTCAACTTCTATACAGATTGCTCAAAAGTGGAAGTACGCCTGGTTAGAAGACAGTTTGTTTTTAGTAGTTTTTTTTTATGTCAGTTGGTTTTAGGAGTCAGGTTTTAGGACAATTTATATTTAGTACAGTTGGTACCTTCTCGTGAATGACTACCGAAAGAACCATAGAGCGAATTATTTTAAACAATCTGCATACTACGGTAGTCTTGAAAGATTAATTGTCACTCGCATGATAGTCAGTGTAGAAACCTCATATTCTAAGCCACTCACTCGGGTGTAGTCTTCTTGAACTTTGTGTTCCAGACAAGGCATATTCCATCAGGATCATGTGGTGAATCATCGTTGCTATTATAACTGGCCACCATCAGCTCGGGAAATTGTGGTGACCAATCCAGCGTAGTGACAGTACGATTCCTTGACCAGCGTTCGTCATAGAAATGACGGTTCAAAGAAAGACGAGCACTCCATTTGTCGTCACTAGAAAACATGCATCATCGTTTCATTACCAGTACCACATAACTATATATTTAAGGAAGGTTCTAATTTACATTCATATTTATTAAACTGAAATACAAGGATCAATTGGGTAACTCTTTTGACAACTTGTTCAACAACGATTTCATTTGTTATCTCTACCAAAGTGAGGACCAAGTTTTCACTTATCCCTATTCTCTAAAGGCCCATTCACGATTAAACTTGACTGTAAACTTAAGGAAGTAAACTTGCGTTTTTACAGCACACTTCTTACTGCTAAGTTAAGCCAATGGGATTGCGACTCTTCATTTCGATATTGACGTCGTGAAATATCGATGGTGCTGAAATCCACAGCTGTTTTGTTTGTTGACACTTGACAGTCCAACATAACTTAGGAAGCTAGGCCTATTGTTTATTGCTGATACATTAAAACTATTATTGCTGTAATAAAATGGATCCAGCTACCGTGAATTTGTTATTGCTTCAGTTTATACAGATTCCAATGACTATTGGTGGTCTTTATTGGTCGGTAAAAAAAAAGTCATCGACCTGACAATCTATCTTTGGAAAATGGCGGATGATTCGAAATCGATGTACCTCAAAGGTCTGGGACAGCGCTGATTGGTCAATTCCTACGTTTGATGTAAACTTAAGAAACCAAGTTTGGAGCTTGCAAACTTCTACGTTACTACCGCTGCTACTGCCAAGTTTATCGCTGTCGTGAACAGTAACGAGAAATACTGTATGGCAAACAATTTGTAAGTTCTCAAGTTTGCTATCAAGTTTAATCGTGAATGAGCCTTTATACACTTCTCATAGTGACAACTCTTGTCAGTAAGAGATCTGATTTGAGCGATGTATTTTGTCAAGATAGTACTTTATTTACTACGGCAATATATGATCAACCAATGGGAGTGCAATGATTATAAGTAAACATGGAACTTGATAGAAGAATGTGTTTGAGATTTATATATCTGCCACCTTGATGCAGTACAAATAGCTGAAACAGAAGTCAAAATTATAGAAGGCCGTGCATGGGAAATTGTTTTGTGTATTTCCTCTGACAGCTGTACCTGGATTGATTCAACTCAGTTTCGCTATTCAAATGATGGACACGTTTTACGATTTATCCATCCATCCATCCATCCATCCATCCATCCATCCATCCATCCATCCATCCATCCATCCATCCATCCATCCATCCATCCATCCATCCATCCATCCATCCATCCATCCATCCATCCATCCATCCATCCATCCATCCATCCATCCATCCATCCATCCATCCATCCATCCATCCATCCATCCATCCATCCATCCATCCATCCATCCATCCATCCATCCATCCATCCATCCATCCATCCATCCATCCATCCATTTTGACTTTCGACACGTGTGAAGTGATTGATTGACTCCCGAAGTGTATTATTGCTTTTTAAAATATCTATTATGACATATGAAATTATACATGCGGGGCGGAGGAGTTTGGCTTGGAAAAAGTCGAAAAACCATGCGCATCAACAGAGATTGGCAGTATTGAAATACATGTATTTTCAAATACGTACTTGAAATACATTTGTATTTGTATTTCAAATACCTATTTTGAATGTATCTGTATTTTGTATTTCAAATACCTGTTCTGAATGCATCAGTATTTTGTATTTAAAATACTCAATATTTGAGTATCTTGTATTTTACAAAATACATTTTTCTTTCAAAATACATTGAAAAGTTCATGTAATTATTAAAACAATGCATTCGTATCAAAGTGTCAATTTCGGTAGAGCCAGCGACACGTTGCATTTACTTCGAGATGTCGGTCTGGAGACACGCGATGTATGTTGATGATTCCTCAACAATCTATGCTGTTTAGCGATCGGCTTTGGATCAAATGGGCGGAGTCATGGTTATGGCATCTGGTGTGGTAGGTTTGTTTTCATAAAACAAAAGGGATCAAAAATGATCTATATAAAAGGTGATCATCTCTTGGGTATGGATTTGGTAAATTTTTTCAACCAAACGGGATACAAAAACTAGCTATATGGTTGGGTATTGCAGTCTGTCGGGTAGGCCTACCTAGTATTGAGTGCAGCCGAGGCTATACAGTAAAACCTCTATCCATCGTTTTTCAAGGGACCAGGAAAATGAAACCATCAATCCAGGAAAACTATCCATCCAGGAAAATTCAACATTGATTATATGGGAGTGGGGCTAGAAAAAATGAATGATACATCCAGGAAAACGACAGATACGGGAACGATGCATAGAGGTTTCACTGTATAGCATATTTGCCCCATTACTGACTGGAGCTTTTCAGGGGACGAATGAGTGGATGATAGATGAAGTGATGGATGATGGATGTTTAAAAAACCCATGTCTTCTGTAGGATTCGAATCCACGCTCGACTTGACTTCATAGTTTCTAAGGCAATGGCTTAACTGACTGAGCCAAACCAAGCGGCTATACAGTTTAATAATAAAAAATCTATTTGTTTGGGTGAATCATATCAATTATTAAGTTGAGTAAGCCTGCATAATATGACTCTAGCAATAAACAAAAATATTCTTTCTTGCAAACCCACATGAGCCAATGCTTATGTTTGAGAGGAAATGACATAACAAAATTGTTTTTTCAAATTTGATTATGTTCACAAGATAGCAGAAGCAAATCTTAATATAGGTGTGCAACTATTTAAGAAATATATGAAAAACGAACAGTAACTTTTGTTTGTATGTCCATATGTTTTCTTAATAAATGCCTTACTCAGATTTATTAACTCAGAAAACCGAGAAATAGTCCTACTAAAGCAAATGGCTGGACAAGCTAGTAACATTTCTTGAATTTTACCACACAAAAAATGAATTTTGTATTTTGAAAAGTATTTTGAAAATACATTTGTATCTTGTATTTCATATACTTAATTTCAATGTATCTGGTATTTTGTATTTCAAACAGTCTGTAGTCCAGTATCTTGTAGAGTATTTTTCTCATCTCTGCGCATCACGTAGATGATAAAAACATAATCTTAGATGAAAATAGTGTGTCCAGTCCAAGAGAAATCCAAGAGAAAAAAGCAAACTAAAATTTTAAAAATCGTCCGGAATATAAGCCGAGGGGTTTTCTCGAAATTTCAAGCCTAAAATTCACCATAGACTTATATGCAAATCTTGGCCTATAATCGGTAAAAAATGTGTTTTGCTCATTTTGATTGGGCGTACTGGACCCGCACACTCATGACAACGAACTCATCTTGAAACTGCGAGATATTCCACTAAAAACACGTTTAATAAATGTTCCATCTTGAAGAAGCATGATTTTCTCAATTTCCATCATTTTAATTTGACGCGTAGTAATAAACAATCACATTGAGCTGTTATCTGCATGGTGTGTGTCATCCTAATTCCTACTGCGCAACCATCTTCTATTGTGTGTGGTCCGTCATTGTCTGACCTTGACGAGCAACGAGACAAGACAAGACTTGAGCGTGAGAAAACACTCGGGACGGTCGAGCGCAAATAGGATCGCAATACGAAATTGACTGAATTCTACCCCGGAAGTGATGGTTTACGTGACTCTGAGGTGAGAACGTAGTTGTGTGTATGGTAACATTATACTTATATATGCGCGTGCGAGGTATATAAACATGGTATTTTGCTACCTAACACGTTTTTTTTTCAATCTCGATTCTTTGATCGATTTTCGATAAAAATGCAATCGATTTTTGATATTGTACACTTCGATTTCGATTTTTTGATCGCATGGCAACCCTAATATATATAGACATACACACACCTATTGGTTAGATACGGGACTAGCCAATCACAATGAATGATCTAGTGGCACAAAATCAATATAGGCCTACTGTAAATCAAATGAAAACTTGTTGGAATGACAAATAAACCTTACCCAGCATCGTCTCCGTCGGTAGCACCTGCATAGTCTGCATAAATGTCAATGCTTTCACCAAGAGCACGCTCCATTAGCTGTGATGAACGATAGAAGAACCGTTGGAAGTCCTCAGTTAGTATTGTCATTTGTTTCTCCTCTTCTGACAATTCACGAACTGAAATAAAGGTTGCATACTTTTTTAAAATATATTTTAGGTGTATGTTGCCAAATACAAATGGGGTTGAAGCACGTCTCGATTATTTTGACGTCCCAAACTACGGAATCTAAAGGATGATCTAGGAATGAATTATTTATATGAAGGGAAAAAAAGGTCAAAAAGTACACTTGAAACTGTTATTTCAGAGCTTCACCATTGAATTCTCAATGCTTCACTTCCCACTATACAGTACAACAACATGTGCGAATAATATTCAACTGAATTGCATTCTGGGTTATCTAATACTGTTTAAAAAGTCAGTATGCTTATCCACAGGGTTAGAGGCAAAACACCAAGATATATAGCTTGTATTATCTCTTATCTAACTCACTCTGACAGTGTGCAGATCTCTTGGAATATAGTAAACATATTATTGTGGTAACTACTATAATATTATATGTAGATACGTTTCCTGTAACATACAATAATATATATCATTTGTGCCAAATAGCATTGGCAGCGTAGAACTTTCAAGGGATGCTACCAACATCCCGCTCTACTTCAAACGTAACTGCTAGATGGCGTTTAATTTCTAACGGTCTATTTCATGTTCCTACTGTACAATGAAGTTTGAGATGAGATAGATATTCAAAATAATCCAACCTTCTTTTTTGACTTCAAGTGCCTGTGTTTCTAAAGACGTCATGGCTGGTTGCACTTCCTTGACTTGCGGCAGGCCGTGCTGTAATATTCCCGGCGGCAGCTTGCTTTGGAACATGCCACCACCATCCATGTGCGGCGGGAGTGAACTTTCTTCATCCTCAGCTTGGTCATAAGTCAAAACTAATTTGTTAATAAGACATTCCTATCCTAACACATGGTCGCAGCTGCCACGCAGAAAACATGGTATTTTACCGCTACTAAATTTCAAGAACAATTCAAAACGACTGCATCAAACATTAATTATAATGATGTTTGTTTTAATGAACCTACTAAAGCTAGCCCAGCTCAAATCAAGTTGCAAAGCAGTGTCATAGTTACATGAGCCCGATAAGCAGCAAATCTTGAATCAATCTCAAATAAATTGAATTAATAATAATTTTAGCCCATAATTGAAACTACCTAGACCAAGATGTTTTGATAAAGGTGCTGTACTGGCACACACATGGTACTGGTACCATTGGATAAACTTTATGAAATGACCCTAATAAGGGTTTCAAATTTTAAATACACTCGCACACCACAAAAATAATCTTATAAGAACTCGATTAGCAAATATAATTTGGACTATTGGCCTATTGGACTACCTAGGCCTACAATTAAGAAACGTTTGTATCACAAAACCATTAAACTTGGATCCAAAGGACTACATGTTCAAAACATGTTCTGATAATACTTTTGAAAAACATACACCCTCATTTACTTAGGCCTACATCAATATGTGTCTTCAATTATTCTTGAAACGGTCTAAAAGCATTTCCACATATGCACTAAAAATCAGTCCCAAGTATATAGTATCTTGAAAGTACATAACTAATTAGCCAGATATGTCTCCACCCATACCAAGTGATTGTGTTGCACTTTGAAATCGATGCCAATTGGAAACATGCACCAAATAGTATGTATATCAATTGTAAATACATATCTACGGTGTACAAAATGCTAACGGCTATACCACAATAAAGAAGGTACAAAACACTATATATGATACATATTCAGCAACCAACACTCAATATCTAGCTACTTTACTAAGAGAAAAATAATAAGTCACATATAGACGAATGTAAAATAAGTTGGCCATAGTAAGGAACGCCCATGAGCAGAAAACTATGAAAATACTTATTATAATTTCAAACTGCATGATCTCAATGTGCAGCACAACCTGACAGGGTTCTTATAATGTAGATTACACATTACTGACTTTACCTGAATGACATTGCTAGATAATTACCAATTGAATAACGTACACTTAGGTTTGTCAAAGAGTACAGTATACTGTATTAAATAACGCAACGCAGCTTCCCTGAGATTCTCATGCGAGCATGCCAGTCTATAATATTATAGTATAGTACTTTAGCCGTTAATAATACGTAACGGTCATGCTAACTGCGTCAGGCTGTACACATACCTGTAAATTCGTCTTCCCACTCTAAACCAGGATTTAGATTGTACTCGTCTTGAAAGATTGGAAAAAGAAAAATCCATAATCAATTTCCAGATCAGACGTGATCCATTTTCATACACGGGTTACTAGCTCTGTATGCTTATTGAGCGAAGGGTCCATAGTTTACTGTCCTACGATGCTGCAACGTAGTAATGCCATGCTCCTCGCCCCTAAATCCCAGATTCTAAAGAAGATGGTTAATGTTTTCCAGAGCTCAATGACAGGGAAATGTTAATTAAGCACAGAAGCAGCTTATAAATGTTCGACAGTTCTCTTTCAATCAAATCTGCATCAATGAATGATGGTTCTCAACGTTACTGAAAACTTTGATTGTTTAGGTGAAAACAGCCCCCGTAACAGTGCCTAACTAACTTTTGTGCAATACACAAGCATACAGGTGAAGAAACTATGAGCACTGCATATCCACTATTAGAATGTAAGAATGATTTGACTTGTCAACATTTTATTTGAGCAAATGACAAGACAAATACGGAAGACCCTAATCAACCAACCACAAATAAGTGAACAGACACAGTAACTTGGGAAGTGTTCATCTCTTGTATAACTATAGAAAAATGAACCAAACCCATGCCAGAATTAACAACATGGACAAAATGCAAACGATTCCAAGTATAAAAAAGCACGACTTAGTATCAATTATATTCATTATGCAATTGGATTTGTAATGGTTGAAGCCTAGCACCTACCCCTGAACGCAGCCAGCACAGCACAGAGCTAAAAACACCATGCAATCCCCAGAAGCATTTATACAGAAACTCGGATCACGAGAAACGGTTTAGTCGTGTAGAATAAATAAACCTACTGCTAACGGAGAACTCTGGAAGATGCGTTAAGTTGCGACGAAAATCAAATGGAATTTTTATACAATGTCGAAGCTAAATAAAATAGCAGTAGTTTCGAGCCAGTAGTTGTTTGGGTGGAGAACACTGCAGCCAAAATAAAGTCTTTGAAGCAAGATTTAGAGATGCCAAACCGAATGTGATGTATTGCTGTTATTTATACAAGAATATAGCATAAAAGTCGTCAAGTTTAAAGCTAATTGCAAGCTTTACTGAAGATAGTGTGATGACTACTAATAATTATATTTAGACTATCAATAAAGAAGATATTCTGTATTAAAGCAGGTTGAAATGATCTACGTGTACAGAGTTCAAAGTTCTAAGCTCAGGGTTGCCACCTGTCCTATTTCTCATACGTGGACAGTTGTGTATTTCAACGAGATATGATACAAAAATAACTCGAGGATATATACACATACAGCTTGCCAGTTCAAGACTTGTTCAAGTACTGTTGAAAAGTCGTTCATAATCAATAATATTTATCAAAAAACACATTTTTGAAAGCAGTTCCCTAGAACCAACTTTCTTTGGAAAGTAAGAAATTATTGGCTTTTGTTTGAGTTGAGCAATAATTTTTTTGCCAACCAAATTCAGAAAATCTATTCATTACATATAGAGCTTTACAAATAATGGTAATTTTGTTTTGCCATACGAGATATAAAAGAATACAGCAAATTTGTCACTTATTTCAAAAGATTTTTAAAAATGCCTCTTAGATAGGCATGGCGCATGGCAATGTACACAATGTCATTTCCACATTGTCTTTCATATGTATCGAAGTGGCAACACTGTCTACATTTCCAACGTGCTTCATATTTGTTAATGAGTATATCAATTTATGCTGTAGTCAAAGTTGAATTAATATATATATATATATATATATATATATATATATATATATATATATATATATATATATATATATATATATATATATATATATATATATATATATTCATACATATGCACAAGTGAGCTAGTCAGAAATTTTGTGATATGCACTACAAGCATTTAAATTCAAGTGTGGCATCTCTAGTAATAATCTTGGGCAGAGTTGGACAGCAAGTACCAACAGAACAAGATATTCATGAACTATGATATGAAATAAATGAAGTTTGAATATCATAAGAATTTCAGTTATACTCTTCATTTTTTAACCAAACTCATTGCTGAAGGAAAAAATAAACTTCACATTTTTACAAATTGAAATATTGTTTAAAATTTTCATAATTTTTTTAATGATAATGAGCTGATAAAAAAATTGTGATCATTCCAAAAGAACAGCTGTCCAACTCTTTGTCAATTCAGGGACTGCCAGAAGATATAAAAATAAAATAGAATTGAAACCAAGAAAAATCATAGCTTACCGTAATAGTCGACTGCGTGAGCTGGATGGGAATGGGGAAAAACAAACAAACGTGCCAACAGTTACATTATAATTTATAATAATAATAATAATAATGATAATAACAAAAACAATTGCCTAGCAATCTACTATCGGTTTACAAGATAGTCGACTGAAATAACACACATATTCTGTTTAGCTCATGTGCACTGATGGTATATATCTAACCAACAGCTTTCAGGGGACGGTGCTGGCCCCCAAAACCCACCCCACGTGTTTCCTAGAATCAGCCCAATACCAATATGCTCAATAACAATTACTGATAATGAATCATATTCTTTACTAATAACTCAGATAAAAGAACCTATTCAAATGAAATAATCAATAATGACAGAATGGCCATACAAATGAGTGTGGGTTCTACATACTAGTATGTCCTAAAATCACTAGTGGTGGAACACCTTTTTATACTAAGAAAAAAGTAATTGGCATTGATTCATTGATTGATAATAACTAATGAGGAAGTGAAAGCAAAAGTAGATTGCTTTTCTACTTGACACTTGAAGACATTTGGAGACTCTACGAGACACTTGGAATGTATGCATTTTGTTATGAAAAATTTGGATAATACTTCAAATTATTAATCTTCATCATATTATATTTTAAAAAGGAAGAATGGGTAAACTCTTTGTCAACACTGCAGTCAGATGCAATTATTAAATACAATTCAGTGAAAAAATGAAGCCTAGATAATAACAAAAAATCGAAGAGTAGAAGCATGTATGAATTACTGACCTTTGCGTGGCCGCCACCAGTCTTCGAAGTAGCCTTTGAGTGGGGAAGAAGATGAGGATGATCCTTATATTGTGAGCAATAACAAGCAATAACACAAGTTGGCATCGCGGGGCATGCGGAACGCAACCCCGTGACACATACTGCTATCAAGAGACCAATCACCAACCAACGAAACAAATTACAGTCTTACCACTACCTACATTTTGTTATTTCAAAATATCTCATGGATGATACATTATTAATATTTGTGAATTGGGCATTTGAGGGTATTCTACACACAGCATAACATTTTCTGTGTCAAGATAACAAATCAACGATAAGTCTTTCCATTTGCACATATTGTAGTGAAATTACTAGTTGCGATTCAAGAAAGATCTGTGGTGTTTTATAAAGAGTTTGAAAAGCTTTACAGAGTGTTTAATTAAACGTACCATCTCTAAATTCAGATGGTTCTAACGTTTTCCTTTCTTTTCAACATCATGAAATTATTTTAAATTTATACATATCCATCTACACTTTATAAGCACACTAAGAAGTGGTAAAAGAAATTGCGAAACAATACTTATTCACTCTTTCTATAAAGTATTTCCACTTTAAATCTTGTGATGACATGAAAATCGACAACACCTCTCCCTAATAACAAGGAACTTGACTAGATTATATTGTTTGTATTACATTTCGAACCAATTCTCGTTTGTACTTTGAAAGCAAGTGTACGAGAGTATATACAAAATATCACGCACCCAACTAAAATCAAATTACAGTAAACCCTCGTTAACCCGAACTCAGTTAATCCGAAATTTGACATATTTCGAACTTGAAGTCGGTCTCTGGCCGAAGGTATAGACCAAGATGCATTGAGGGTTGCGTTGGTTTGCCGGTTGGAGATGGTGTCCTCACTTCCTATCCCTCTCATGTTGAAAATATGTTCCAATTCACGGTCCACGTTTAAAGAATTATTGACCGTGCATAGATAAGTGGTGATAAAAGGAACCAACATTACTCAACGACGTCGGCTCAGCTAATAACAACAGTCATCAAGTTTGCCAGCCCATCAGCCGTTTCTACAAAACAACACTAGATAGAGGCAGCGATCAATATTTCTCAGGAAAGTACTCAGAAAATGGAACGTGTTTTCGAATTAGTGAAGTCACCATCTTCAACCGGCGGCCAACGCAACCCTCAATGCATCTTGGTATAGACATTTCAATGTTAATTAATATGGTCAATCCTAAATCCAGCTAAACCGTAATTCAAACAAAATTTTGACCCATCAATTGCTCTACACTAGTTTCAGATTGGATCATCCAAAATAGTTCGATGATGTTCCTTGAAATAATCATCATTTCCCAATTTACATGCTCTTCCATTTACGCATAAAAATAGGCCTAGATATTTCTCTCACGCTAACAACCAAGCAACTGGTATAAGCGTCCGCTGTTCGTGTATAGCCAGTACCGTTCGGCTGTTCGGACTTGACCTTGTAACTTGTTCTTGCTTCAAACTCAGTGACACCGCGCTGTATCGTTGTCAACTTATATTAGGTGCTTTCTAAGGATAGTGTTGAAATGTCAAAACGAAAACATAACGAATTGACTCTCGCAAAAAAACGGAGCTATTGCGAGAAATAGATAAGGATTTGCCCAAAGGTCAACTTGCAGTTGAATATGGAATTTTCAAGACAATTTTGAAAAATAAGGAAAATCTTTAAGCGCTATTTCATTCAGGGCAGCGCGTCTGATAAAAGAGAGGCTTCGTAAAGCTGTATGAATCTGTAGTCAGGAGTATATTTGACAGGCCTAGTGGTCATCAATATTAAATCATATTATGAAACTCTGCATTTGGGCTATACAAACTGCCAAGTGTGAGTGTACTATATGGGGTCATTCCACATGAAATCAACCAAAATATTGAGGAAATAAACCTGTACCTCTTGGATTTTGATAAAATTTGCTATAGTTAAAAAGCCAAGAAAATAACATATACGTTTTTTTTTGTTCAGCTCTAGCTCTATTAGTTTTCGAATTTCGGCAAGTTGCGTTTTACCAAAAAACTCAAATTTGGGTACGCATTCCTTTGACCAATTTTTTTTCAACATTTCATCTGTTTGACCTAGAAAGCTATTTTTTTTTAAATAATGCTGTGTTTCTAGTATGTAGAATTATGTGCAAAAAAAATCATTTTTTTCACAAAGAACATAAGATATATCTTAATTTTGACTTTAACAAACCATTACCCAAGATGGGGTAATTTTAAAAAGCCCCTCAAAAAATATTATTCTCCTCAGTTTGTTGGCTGTGTAATAAACTAAAATGTAGACTGTAGTCACCTTTGGTTTGGGAATTATAAAATTATATGTGGTTTTATGCATAGGAAATGGCTAGAATGCACTCAATAAAGGTACATTAGGCCTGTATGGTACCTACTATGAGAACAAAAACCAAAATTCTAGCCATTTCCTACGCATGAACCCACATATTATTTTATAATTCCCGAACCGAAGGTGACCACAGTCTACATTACAGTTTATTACACAGCCAACAAACTGAGAAAAATAAATATATTTTGTGATTTTTAAAAATACCCCATTTTGGGTAGTGGTTTGTTAAAGTCAAAATTAAGATATATCTTATGTTCTTTGTGGAAAAAAATGATTTTTTGCACATAATTATACATACTAGAGACACAGCATTATTTAAAAAAAAATTAGCCTTCTAGGTCAAACAGGTGAGAAGTTAAAAAAAATTGGTTAAAGGAACGCGTACCCAAATTTGAGTTTTTAGGTGGAACGCAACTTGCCGCAACTCAAAAACTATTAGAGCTAGAGCCAAACAAAAAATACGTATGTTATTTTCTTGGCTTTTTAACAACTATAGCAAATTTCATCCAAATCCAAGAGGTACATGGAAATAGTTTGGTTGATTTGAAATGGAATGACCCTATGACCATCTCGCGTCAACAGCGTGCTCAGTAAGTATGCATGGCCATTGAGGCACCTCACAACAGTTTCCCACTATGCATGTATAGACCCAGTGGCATGGCTTTTCTCTCGCGCAATACGAAAGCGACGAAATTCTAAATGAGAGAAATGAGATTTCGTTTTTTTCCGGCTAATTCGAAAATTATAAATAAAAGTCTTTTTTTGGGTCGCTTGCATTTCGGATAAACGATGGTTAACTGTATAGACTCAACAAAAATGTGAAAATGATGACGACCATACGAAACGTTGGTGACTACAGTTATGATGTTCAAACTATAAAACAAATAGTATTTTCAATTTTTCATACAGAATTAAAGAAAAATGTTCAGATCCTAATGATTTGTTGTTCAACGATTTCATTTAGCAGCAATTGGTCAATGATGCAATATTGAAATTAACACATTGTCCACGAATCTACCTGTCATTCTACCGAAAAATATAAATCTACCTTTAACGAGAAAGCAACTTTAACACAGCCTTAAAAAGTGAATACAGGCAATTAAACAGGTCTATGCCCATGAACTCATTACAGTAGGCCTTTGTATGAATGTTATACTGTAACAACATATTGTGTGCTAATGTATGACTTTTTTAAAAACGTTTTGGGGTTATCTCAAGCTTCAATGCGCTCGGGAAATTACTTGTCAGACTTCCCTTCTGTCAATTGGATATTTGATTTGTTAAACATTGGTTGATAAAACCAACCATAAAGACAGCAATTACATGAGTTTGATCTTCAAATCATG
>OZ023327.1:68583861-68723861 GCA_964007535.1 Brachyptera risi | reverse complement strand
TATGCAACATGACTTAAATAGTTATAATTTATGTCATCTTGAAGCTGTTTTAATAATCCCTGTTTCTTGCATATTAGAATTTTGATATCTCATACCATTCAAAAGTAATCACCAAAAAACTGATATTTCGCTAAATCGACTCCCATGGACTCTTAGGAGAGACATTCCTGACAAGAATTTGACGTTGACACGAAACTGATTTACCGGTATACATTTATCTAAAAACAATGCACTACGCAATTTGTTTAGTCAAATGGGAAATACTCAAAAGTGGTAAAGATGTTTATAAAGCATTTCCAGGAAACACCCTTTGTCAAGATGTGAGCCAAACAAAGTACTGGATATTGCACCTTCAAACTGTAGGCCTACACTGAAACATCAAGAATCACCTATGCAAACCTATCTATACCATCTATACTACACCAAAAGAATATTTTGTATAAAATCTGTTGTCAGAAAATAAGACCCCCTGCCACACAGCATCACTGCTCAACTCTTCACATAAAATACGCACATTATCAATTAAAGTACAATTTCAATAGTACGTCGCTCGATACAACGACGATCGCAATAGTACACCGTTTTCGTTTTGAGATAGTCCCGGCCAATCCCCGTAAGACCCAATGTTATTTTATTTTGATAGTACGACGCTTATTATGACGGTCGCGATAATATGACGGTTAAAATAGTTCCCACAGTATCAAAAATGCAAATACTACGACGGATAAATTGCAAAAAGTAAGAAACAATAAATTAGCTGTGAAGTGTCAGCTAGGTCAAAAATACATCCCAATTAAAATGTTTAGCGCTCTGATCGGGACGCGTATGAGAGGAACCCTTGGTATTGACTTGCATTAGTTGCTAGCCGAGACGTGAGAAACCGTTGTGAGGGGCCTCAACTAAACTAAACACTGTATTGCGGTATTTTATTGGCGCTCGGCTATCCCGAGTCTAACGTTTCGATCTGTCCTTGACAAAGTGTGTATGTGTACTGGAGAGAGGAGGAACTGAGGAAGTGAGAGAGAGAGAGAGAGAGAGAGAGAGAGAGAGAGAGAGAGAGAGAGAGAGAGAGAGAGAGAGAGACGCGTGTGCATGTCTGTTGGTTACTACGACTCAGCAGAATAGAACTCGCTCGGACCTTAGAGTCAGTTCAGTGCTAAAGCCACTGACTGTGTGAGATGATGCGCATTGCAATCATTCAGCAATGATGAGCAACATACACAATAATATATAGCATTTCCACTGAAAATACCACATTCACTGTGATGAGGATTGATGCATTTGACTTTCATCCTTTTGAGAATTTGTGCGCGCAGCGCGCGTATAAGTCGCACCCTGTTTTGAGCTTTCAATTTTAAAATATACATGTGACTTATATACGAGTAAATACGGTGTGTAGTACAGTAGTCAACTGTATTGACTACAAAATAAATGTTAATTGTTGACGACAATATCTAATTGTGATTCGTTTTCCTGACTCCTTTATCTTCCTATATTTCAAAAATGAAGAAGTAATAAATTTCAATTTATAACGACGATCGCAATAATATGACGATTTAGCTGTTGCCCCTCAACGTCGTACTATTAAGGTTGCACTGTAACGATATGGGTATGTTGTCTCCAAGCATATTCGCTAGTTGTTGGTCTGAACTTTTGACAGATGGAAAACGAACGAGTCACGATATCCTAATATCTACTGTATGGTGAGAAGCTGGTAATATCTGTAATAGCATTGATCGAATGATACTTTTATCATGCAGCTGTGTTGAGGTATGCCAATCTATGATTGCATAGCAAACAATATTAATCGCAATAATGCATTCAAATTCATAGATACCTGAACATGTGAGTTTGAGTTAGCGAGTCAGATTTTGATGATTTAGATGGTGACTGTTGAGGTGACAAATGTCATTGAAACATATTACTTTCAAATTGTTTCAGAGCAAATTTCAATTACACAGGCCATCACAATATTGATTTTCATCAGGTTTCATCAATATTCAAGATGAAATTGATTGAACTATCCCTCTCAGAAAGAAGAAAGTTATCTCTACGTACAAGTGTTTCAAAATGTTTTGTAATTGAATCAGTGTTTTTTTCCTTACTTCATGATATGTTTTGTCATTTTCTGCTATCAACTTGTTCTGACTGAAATTCCACGTCATCCGAGTTACTACAAGTATAATTAGGTGATATTTCGAAAAGGTTGGTTCATCTCAACTATTGACCTTTGACCTCAAATAAGTTCCAATACGACCTGAACCACATTAATTACGTTTTAAAACACTTCATCTGTTCTTCAACTACGTTCAAGAGTTTTTCGTCAACTAAACGATGGAAAATGAAGAAAATAACAATTTTTGCACACATTTGAGTAAGAGACCCAACCCAAGGTCAAAATATGTTGAATAGATGAATTTTAATTTTTCCTAAGCATCACTTGAAAAAGCCCAAATCCTGAAAACTTGGAGCAATAAAAAAGTGGGTTACATATACAGCATATTTTCCCATTATTTCTAGTAGGCCTACCCAAACAACTCATATTTATCTGTATATTTTTTAATTATTAGGTTTGGAAAAAGTTTGAAGTTTGCAAACTTTCGAGTATTAGGTTTGAGGTTGACTTCAAAAAAACAGGTTCGCATACCTCTAATGCATTGCGAAAACAGTATAAAGACCACTTTACTTGGTATAAGCTCATTACTAAACCATCAACTTTTGTACTAACAAAAGTGAAGATTTACTTCATGGTTGTAAAGGGCGACCAATAAATAATGTTAGTAAAATGTTATTCAATTTGTACTATAAAACCTTCAAAACAGACCACATTTTGCTTACCTGCCAATTGCTGATGGTGGAGTTGAAGTAAAACTTGTGAGGCTGGGTTCAGGAGTTGGCGTAGCACTTTGATCTGGTGTTAAAGATGATAGACTGGATAAACTTGAAAGAATGTCAGAAACAGGAGCAACGCCCAATGATGACAGCATTTGATCCAATTCTTTTCTATGGTCTTTATCTCCGGTACTGCCAGTTCCAGCCCGAACTGTTGCTTCTTCAACCTAAAGAACATAATTCATCACACCAATTACACAAAGCTCTCATTACTTTTGGCAGGTGTTTATTCTCGTATTACTTCCCTCTGAAGGATGAGAAACTGCTAAACAATTATTAGAAGTAGAAAAAAATGACAATGAAGCACCAAGACATGAAGTGTGATGTGGGGATCTTTCAGTTTTCCATGATGGTTGAAGTTCAAATTACAATGTGAATCAGATTATTGTGATCTTTGGCTTTTGCTGGATCGACTATTACAGGTACTGTTCAGTGGCGTGCCGTGAGATTTTTGGAAAGGGAAGTAATCAAGCTAACACCAAGTCGAGGGCAAAACAAATAGAATAAGATATAAAAATATATTGAATATGAAAATATGAAAATGAACATTATTCATTAGATAATAAATCATTAACGACACAACAACAATTATTCACATCATTATCCATCGTCTTCAAATGTTTAACTACTTGCTTGTACAACCGGTAAATCACTCAGTATATTAAAATACACGTGCTTGCTTGAGGCACCTTGGTTCGCTCTCTACTACTTTGAGAGATACGCTTTTTGATGCGTGGATGCAATCGACAGCATTACATCCATGAGACTGTTGGACGGATCTATTTGTTAGAGTGAAATATAAATTATATTCTTCACCTTTATTTCATTTGAAAACGTAAATGGAAGTGTTTGCAAATGGAAACGCAAACCAGACATGTGAATCATATTTCAGATTTGAATAAAAGTGAAACTATACGAAAACTTGAATGAATTTGATAGAACATATTGCCCTGTAGCACATGGAATTCAGACTGCAGCTACATGACCGACTGCTACAGCTCACTCTACGTCTTCTGCGCATAACCGCGCGGAGGCATTGCATCCTAGCTTGAGCAGCCAGCTTCTCTCTCCTGCTCACTCGCTCTATCTCTCTCAGTCTCTCTCTCTCTCTCACTCTAGTCACCGCTGCGATGACACGGAATTGGCATCTATATAGGCCTACGGTGCATGCATAACATATTCACAAAAATCAGAAGCTATATAGAACACATAATTAACTTGCTTATTGGGAAAAATTGTTCAGATGTAAGTTGTTACTTCATTTATTTATCATTTTCTTCTGATAAGAATTCAAGGTAGGTATTTAAAACATTCATTTACAGCAAGTAACAAAGCAAGAGAAGCATTGCTTCCCTTGCTTCCATGGAATAAACGCCCCTGGCATCATTTTTTTACAATTTACTCGAGAGATGTTCTACAGAGAAGACTTCAAGTTCAATGTAGAAATGCTGCACGAGAATGAGGACGTGTATGAGTAGTTCGCACTTTTGTATTGGTAATAATTTCAGTGATAATAATGTCCATCTTCTCAACATCAAGTGCCGACTATTTCCACGAAAAGTCATGTTCTAAAGTAAGTAATATAAATATATATATATATATATATATATATATATATATATATATATATATATATATATATATATATATATATATATATATATATATATATATATATATATATATATATATATATATATATATATATATATATATATATATATATATATATATATATATATATATATATATATATATATATATATATATATATATATATATATATATATATATATATATATATATATATATATATATATATATATATATATATATATATATATATATATATATATATATATATATATATATATATATATATATATATATATATATATATATATATATATATATATATATATATATATATATATATATATATATATATATATATATATATATATATATATATATATATATATATATATATATATATATATATATATATATATATATATATATATATATATATATATATATATATATATATATATATATATATATATATATATATATATATATATATATATATATATATATATATATATATATATATATATATATATATATATATATATATATATATATATATATATATATATATATATATATATATATATATATATATATATATATATATATATATATATATATATATATATATATATATATATATATATATATATATATATATATATATATATATATATATATATATATATATATATATATATATATATACATATATATATATAGGCCTATATATATTTATATTCACTCCCATGGCTCAGTCTACTATCTACTAGCACTGCTTTAGGAACTGAAGTCACGTCAGGCGTGGGTGGGTGGGTTCAAGTCTCAATGGGAGGGTATGGTGCAAATCTTAATTTTTATCATTGGTCCGTCTCATTATCTTATGACAGAAAACGCCCTTTGAAAATAAATATCTATTCTAAATATCTACAAATAATATTTTGAAAAAATAGGTTGTGTGAGAACGTCCAATATTTGCCAAATATGATTTTATTTTGTTCAGTATTGTACAAACGTCTGTCCTTCAAGTTTTTGACAACCACTGTGAATAAACCAATGTCCACTTCCTCCTTTCGAACACCTGCCCTCATTCTGTCATAGTAGAAATACGTGTTGACAGTTCAAGGTTATTGGTGGCATAACTATTTGCAACATAAAGCTACACGCCATGCAAATTAATCAATTGAAATTATATGGTGGTAATAAGTAGCTATGTTATACATATCAAACGAAAGATGACATTCGAGCGCAGATATTTTGTAGGAACACTTTTTCTCTACCTATGGTAGTTCTTCTACGTTCCTAGCTCAAATAAGCGTTACATGTTATTCTTCATAAGAGAGATTTTCGTTAGGCCTGGTAAAAAATTATCGACTTTTCATGTTTTTTTTCTACCATGGCAAATGGGATAAGAATTTTTGCGAGGGCGTTTTCTGTCATAACATAATGAGACAGACGAATGGTGAGAATTGAGTTTTGCACCTCAACCCCCCTTCAATATGGCATGGGTTTTTGTAAGCCACCTTTTATTACTTCATGGCTTTATTATCACCCGATCATTCGTACCCCCGTATAACCTAGCTGTTGGTGTGGTTGTTAAGCAGCATTAAAAATATATCCACGTATTCACAAGTTTTATTCAGGGAGGGATAGTTGTGAAATGTTAGTGGTTATTCAAATTCACTTCTTCTTATTGAAAAATGAACCGAATCACTGATGACATTGAGGAGATCCAGATTGGTAATTGGAACAATTTCACTGAAATAGTTAAGCTGGAAATCTTGATGACGATAGCAAATATGTAGGATGGCATTTTGGTATATCTTACAATTTTCCATTCCTAGTACAAGGAGGAAGTTGGGCTATTCTTCCATTCGACTAATACAAATCACTAGAATTTTCAGTGATTTATATTGACTATTGAAGCTGCTGCCTCGTAATCTCCATCCAATTAAAATTAATAGGTCTATTCTGTACAAGCAGAGTTGATAGCTTTGTTACAGTGATAGTACAACATGCTTCCATGTGAAATTTTAAAACATCCTGTGAGTATGCAACCAAAATAATGC
The DNA here is from genome assembly GCA_964007535.1 of Brachyptera risi. Lineage (NCBI taxonomy): Eukaryota > Metazoa > Arthropoda > Insecta > Plecoptera > Taeniopterygidae > Brachyptera > Brachyptera risi. The sequence goes on along the minus strand of OZ023327.1, from coordinate 68,717,307 downwards.
TGATGTCCTATAAGATGCCAAATACATCTACAGTGCAATCTGACGGTCCAGTCTAATGTACCGGTACCACATGCTGTCGAGGGTCAAAAATCAAAGTACAGAAAAAAATCTTCACAAAACCCATTTAATCGAAGTACAGTATATCAAGGGACACTCAAGTGATCTCGAATATGGGTAGAACAGTGAAATTTTGAGACAGAAAATCAAAGGTTACTAGCGTATCCATAAATGGTGAGGTACAGAAAATCAAAGTAGGCCTACAAGTTATAACACTGAATTGAAGTATAGTTCACCAAGGGACAGAAAACAACATTTGAAGTAGACAAAACAAATATCGAGGTGCATAAAATAAAAGTAAAGTTTCCAAATATTGAAGTAAAGTATATCAAATGACACAATATATGATCCTGTACCACCGACACTTTGGTGTTTCAATGATTCTTTCTAGTGCCAAGTGCGTAAACCCTAGTTACAAAGAAGTCGCTGTGTTGTAATCATGAAATGCATTTCGCGGGGTTGTATTTCGTTATATTTCCCAAACTATTGAGCTTTACACGGCCACACAATCCTTTAATAAGGAAATAGGATCTAGGAAGAGCTCCGTTACAAAATTAAAACAGACAATTTCCAACAGCTGTCACTGACCATAGAGAAATATTCAATATTCACTGAGTGGCCGGAAACCGAAGCCGGCCGGAGAGCGGGGCTCTGACCCTACTATTAATTGAATGAGCACATTATGTTAGAGATGTGAGGTTTAATAACATTAAACTACACTTACATCTTTCTGCTCTTTTTCTCGACGACGTCTTTCCTTTTCTTCGCGTATGGCTTGAAGCTTCGCCTTTTTTCGCTCCAGTTCAGCCTTCCGATCTGACATTGTCAACATTTACTGTTACAACCTGCTAAACAATAACATAAAAATAGATTAAAGCAGCCTAGCCTAGGCCTAGACACACCTCAGAACTGTATCACTCAAGTCTGTGTATGGAGAGTAGGTCTTCTAGGCATAGGATTTCTGGGACCCAAGTTGTTTCGCCTAAAAGGTTAATAGGCGAGGCTCTAGCCAGCCAATGACCTACACCTGGACCGATTAGGCTAGGCAATTGCTAGGTCTAGACCTAGGCCTCTGCTGTGAGTTAAGCCCATACACAGAAAACCCACTGGCAACAAAGAAGCGAATTCTGAAACATGGATAATATTATACAATAATTTACCTTAATTTAAAAATTCTCTTCTATGTAAAAACTTCTTTCATCAATACGTGTGTTATAATTTCAGGCATAATGATTCATCTAAAAGTGGGAACCATTACCCATTTGATTTGACTTATGAATGACGTCACCATGGAAATCAATTTCTTTGAACTCGCTCAGAAATAGCTTCGTGTAATCCGCTTTTGTGATACGAGGGCAGTGCTCGTTTACTCTCTCGGAGTAACGCTGTTGTCACAAGTTAAATGGTACGAGCGGCTGAACGGAACGTAGGCCTACACGATCCCGCCACCGGCCACTCCAACCATAGAAAGAATTGTACATCTTGAAGTTGTATTGTACCACAGATAATCGAACTATTTACAGATGCCTAACTCCATTCGAATTTTGTGATAAGACTGAACTGCCATGACCAAATTGAAGAAACGCACGTCATCCACCGCACCGAGCGCTGATTTCGTTATTTTTTAAATCTTCCTGAGGAAAGATGTAAAACTACCTGTTCCGAAGCTAGCTTTGCATTCATATCAAAGAAATGTATTAGTGATATCGATGAAGTATTGGCCTAAGACTAGAATTACCATAGGTCAAGTTAAAATAACTTGGGATAAGATAAGTTGGGATAAAGTGTCATAAAGCGCTCATTTTTATTTTTTACATGTTAAATTTATTAGTAAATCAATTAAAAGAATATACTTTTCTGTATCATTGGGAAACCTTTTCATTATAAATAGCATTGAAGCACAGTTCTGTATTCAACTTATTATCTGTTTACAACAACAACTATCTACAGTAATTAGTAATTACTTTTACCAAGAAGACTGTATTCCATAGGAATAACATATTATTGTGCTTTATATTTACATAAACCTACCCTTCGTTATGTATAAACTTTAGTCATCACATTCAATAAGCATTTAACTCGATCATTATCTGTTTTAAAGTAAATAGATAATCACTTTTATTAAGAATACTGTACTTTAGCAATAACCTTTCATTATACTTTGTAGAGCATACCCCTTGATTGTATAACTTGACTCACAAGATTCACCCTTGATTTTATTTACAATAACTATTATACATCTAATAAATGTATTACTGTTTTCATTTTAACAAAACTAGAATCATCAACCATTTTTGTGTCAGTTCAATCCATAGATCGACCCTATTAACATCTCTTGGTTTTTTCCATAATATCTCAAAGTATTGGCCTAAGACTAGAATTACCATAGGTCAAGTTAAAATAACTTGGGATAAGATAAGTTGGGATAAAGTGTCATAAAGCGCTCATTTTTATTTTTTACATGTTAAATTTATTAGTAAATCAATTAAAAGAATATACTTTTCTGTATCATTGGGAAACCTTTTCATTATAAATAGCATTGAAGCACAGTTCTGTATTCAACTTATTATCTGTTTACAACAACAACTATCTACAGTAATTAGTAATTACTTTTACCAAGAAGACTGTATTCCATAGGAATAACATATTATTGTGCTTTATATTTACATAAACCTACCCTTCGTTATGTATAAACTTTAGTCATCACATTCAATAAGCATTTAACTCGATCATTATCTGTTTTAAAGTAAATAGATAATCACTTTTATTAAGAATACTGTACTTTAGCAATAACCTTTCATTATACTTTGTAGAGCATACCCCTTGATTGTATAACTTGACTCACAAGATTCACCCTTGATTTTATTTACAATAACTATTATACATCTAATAAATGTATTACTGTTTTCATTTTAACAAAACTAGAATCATCAACCATTTTTGTGTCAGTTCAATCCATAGATCGACCCTATTAACATCTCTTGGTTTTTTCCATAATATCTCAAAGTATTAAATTCATATTATTACAGTTTATTTCTACTTTTATATTGGCAATTTATTTTAAATGTGAATTAATAGAGATAAATTCTGCATCTACAATTACACTACATTTTTGGTAAGCTTCAATAAACCTATTTTTTCACCAATTTGATGTTTCCTCTCTCTTCTTTGTTAATAATTAAATTCCCATCTTAATGCTTGGGCGTTCCCACGTTTCCTTCAAATTCCGACCGCTCTTAGTAATTATGTCTGTAAAGACATTGGTGACAGCAACGCTATTATTGTGAACATTCAAGTTGATTGAACTATCATTGATTTATCTTTCTCATTATGACAGCGTCATAATAATCTATCAATTTTATCAATCAATCCCAACTCCATCACAAAAGTAGAAATTCCTTGGTTCGAGGGATATACCTTACAGCCATGACTCTATTCTCTTTTTCGGGTAGTACCTGGTGAGTCTCAGGAAAGAAGATTTGGTCATCCCATGTGTCCACATCTTTAACATGTATTTCATCAGAAACCAGAATTCCTTTCTCTTATTCAAACGACAAAAGGAGCACACATACATGAACAACATATTCTATTAGTCTTCAACAAGTATACATATAACCCATATTCACCAAACTGAATATAATATAGAAATATCATAAAATAATCAAGTGGGCCTAACAAGCAGCAAGGTGAAAATGAATTGATACGAACATTTGTAAGGATTTACTCAATCTTAAACAGAATCGCTTGGACAATAAGGATACACATATAATCCAAAGCCAATCAAAAATAATGAAAAGAAGAAGATATCGAAGAAATATACGTGTAGCCTGTTAGGAGGATACATGTTATTACAAGTGACCTCAAAACACGAGCGGGTCGACTTCGTTCGAGAGGATAGTTTAGTTTTAATTTTCACTGCTAGAGTGCACCAGTTCTCAATATACAAGTTCCGCCGTCGGCGGTATGCTCGACGTTAGGACACCAACCTGACCTACCTAACCTAAACCACTGTCCACATAACTGACCATGTTCCTTTAAAATTCCTTAAAAATGTTCTTTCAAACTCTGGAGGAACTAATTTGGAAAAATAAAAATAATAATTCACAAGTGGGATACGATCAGAGCTCCTCCCTAGCATGGGAGTCAGCTGTGCTAACCATTGAGCTGCAGTGAAAACACTGCTTATGAGCGTTATTCTAGCGATCATTTATTTTAGCCACTCGAGCTCGGACAAAGCAGCCGCGAATCCTCCCGAACTAATTCGAAGGGTGGCCGGCGACCCGCTCGTCTCAAAACCACCGTTTCGAAGTGCAGATTTTGCTTTCCCGTGAACGAAAAGTCAAACGTCCAGAAGTGCAAAAACAAGATTATTCCTTTCCTGCAACCTTTAGCTCACCATTACCCACGGCGCAGTGTGCGCACGACGACGACATGCCAATCACGCGCGCAAAATCCGACATTCGTAACTCCATACATATCACTACAATATTATTTTTATATTCACATTGTTGACACACATTCACACATATGTATATGTACACACGCACACATACACACACACACACACACATATATATATATATATATATATATATATATATATATATGTATATATATATACACACACATATATATATATATATATATATATATATATATATATATATATATATATATATATATATATATATATATATATATATATATATATATATATATATATATATATATATATATATATATATATATATATATATATATATATATATATATATATATATATATATATATATATATATATATATATATATATGTATGTATGTATGTATGTATATATATATATATATATATATATATATATATATATATATATATATATATATATATATATATATATATATATATATATATATATATATACAGATATATATATATATATATATATATATATATATATATATATATATATATATATATATATATATATATATATATATATATATATATATATATATATATATATATATATATATATATATATATATATATATATATATATATATATATATATATATATATATATATATATATATATATATATATATATATGTATATATATATATATATATATATATATATATATATATATATATATATATATATATATATATATATATTGACGGTGAAACTTACATCGCATTCTAAGATCAAATTATGAAGCTCAAATTCAGGTACATAAATTGTAAACACAATTACTAGAATAATTTGTATGGCTGAGCGAGTCAGCGAGAACATGTATAGCATGGGTCGAAGTGGTATAGACTAATATTTTTGGCACGGGTATAGACTATAGACGAGAAGGGACGAGCGGCGGTGGACGCGCTCACGGTCGCACTTCAACATGTTCAATAATTATTTGTGTAACAACTAATTGCGTCAATGCAACAGATCATATTTATTATTATGCGAAAATGATGAAGGATACAAATGGTATTTTTTTAAATGATAAGTTCCTATTTTTCCAACTTTTCTTAAGAAAAACCTGAGAATCTGAGATGCAGTAATTTTCTTCAACATTTTTTTTCTCCAACAAGGTTGGCTTAATCCCCTATAATTATATATTGTAATGAAGAACAACTCTTCTTCTTTTGTTTAATAGTCAAATTTTTTTGTAGCATCTATAGTTGATGAGATAATTAAATGAAAACCGAGCGCGCTTAGTGACAATTGGGGGTGGCGTACCGCCCCTCGGGGGAAGAATCTAGCCGACGTCCATGTCCAAAATCATGTTTTTTTTATGTCATTAAAAAGTCCTGGAAGTTTCTTGCTCCAGTCACAAAATGCACAATCAAAGCTTTAAAATATATACTATATAGTATATACATTCTATTCCAGCTACCTTGCACATCATATTCATTGACCATACCCCCCATGAAGCTTTCTTTCGCCTCCCTCTTAGCCCTGTTTAATTCCCGCCTTAGTTCGCCTTTCCCCCCCCCTTACCTAACCTAACCAGATTTCAGGGAGATTTCAAGGGATTTTGAGGGATTTCATGGTGTATACCAGATTTCAGGATTCCTCGGTCAAGACATCAGTTTAAAATCAAAGAGGTAGTTTAAAATATTTTTGCTTTGGAATTTGGGTACAGAATACAGATCTAGAACTAGAAGGCTGTGCATGAAAATGGCGTTGTTAAGGTATGCGTGATTGTTTTGTAACTAAGAAATTGGGCAATTGATATTTATTCACTGATCTCAGACGACGTAGTATGTTTGTAATGCCATGTTGATACCTAGGAACGTTGATATTGCGATCACCATTTCAGATATGATGTGTAGGCACAGTTGAAAGCTAGTTTAGCTAGGCCCTAGGCCATCTTAGCCATGAAGCTGGCAAGGTAGACCTAGGCCATTAAGTATAGAGGTTTTATACTTAATGCCTAGGCCATTGATTTCATAGGTCAACCTCCCTAGCTAGGGGGCTAGCCTAATGATTAGACCCTAGGCCTTTGAATGTAATCGTTTGGGCAGTCTTCACAAGCTCTTATAAATCTACGCTTAGAGCCTCACATACTCGCATTTTTCACATTTCTTGCTTAGGTTGAATAGATCGATTAAACGAAGTGTCTATTGACATGAATGAAGTGTCTATTTCCACGAACATTCCGTGTGAGTGAATGTTAGCCTGCGCCTATGTTCATGTCCATGTACTCTGCCATGGTTTTCACTGTTTTGGTATGCAAATAAATTTGTATTGACAATTTTTCCACGGCCCATCACTAACAGTGGTTCATTGAGAAAGTGAGGTTCGATGTCAAAATCAAATGCAAGATTTGTTTGTTTGTATTTTTTTGTTCATGGCAGGTGATCAGATATTGAAGAGAACCTGAAATGAAGCAAACATTAATCATGCGCATGCAAGATTCACAAGCGCTCAATATTATATTCCTACATTGAAATATGATAAAAATGATGGACTGCTACATGAAAATTAGAACATATATAATATTACTTCTCATTTCGTATTTCTCATCCACTGTCAATGCAAAATAAAAAAAAAAACATTTTTATTTTTTTTAATAACATCAAAACTTGATACAAAATCATTGTTCCCCAATTAAGGCTAAGGATGAAAGATAGGATCGTTTGGACGGGGCACCACAAGGGCAATCTCACCATCCCAAAATCATAAAGAACAAAAACACCTTTCTTGAAAAATCCTTGCAGGGGGCAAATGTAGGTATTGTATTGTATTCTATTCAGTCTTTATTGTTCCAATAATGTATTATATAGTAATATATGACAGTTATATCCCTTCCCCACACCACTTGCTTGTAACCAGCTTTGCAAGATACTGTTTTCTCTATTTTATTTGTCCCGGATTTCAGTTCTCGAGATATGGTCTCTTGCCAGCATGAATGGTTTGTGGGAATAGTAGTTTTTGTTGCTGCAGGCACTAACGTTCGTGGGAATAGGGTCGGCTCATAATGAATTATGTTGCTACGGTGGCGCAGTGGAAGCACATTCTATTTTTTGGACCCGAAGGTTGCCAGTTCGAATATTGTTGTAGAAAAACTTTCTTGTTTTCATGAATGAATGTTTCTGATAATATTCTAATATACCGGTATTCTGGCTTGTTTTCCGAAGTACTAAATTGGTAGGTACATAGGCCGACGTTAGTTGGCTGCGCCAATCTGTTGAAAGTACTTACTTCTGTCTCTTGGCATACTTCTACGTCTTTCCTCGCCTTGTTTTGTCTTCACGTCTTTCTTTGCTTGTTCCACAGTCTTTTTCTCCCTGAACAACATTGCATTTTCTTTCAATCTTGCCATGTCGTCTTCCATTACCTCTAATCGCTTGAAAAATGTTTGATTTTTAGAAACAGCACTTGTATTTTCCATTTCACTTGCCAATACTTCGTTAATTTGCAATATGGTTTGACACTCGTTTTTCTAACTCAATTTCAACGTTTTTCACTTCATTTCCAATTCTCTGAGATCATTCTCACATTTCTTTACAAACTCCTTGATTACATTCATTTGGTGTTTCCCACATTTCATCTTTTTCAATTAGTTATTAGCTCCATCATTGGGTTTGAAGTATGACTATACTACAAACCCAATTGCTTCATGTAGAGCTAGACCCATAGATCTTCTAAGTAGCAGAGGTCTTGGTAGATGTCTTGGGCCTACCGGTACTATAGATTATTAAATACGATTGACGAGTGAATATAATATACTGGTAATGCAAAAAATGAAATAATGTTATTTGTTTACTGAAAAGTAGAGTATAATACTGCAAAAATATTTGGGCTTATGCTGTTGCACGAGTTGCTGGACTCAATTAATCATCTCTCTTGTACATACTAATAATAACGTTGGTTCGTGAGGTGTTATAGGTTCTGCATTTCCACTTATTGACACATAATATAAAAGACAAAATGTATTTATTACGGCTCAAATAATTTTAAACACTGATGCAAAACGTGGTCAACTTGGCTTTTCAAAGGTGCCAGAACTAACTAACTCTTCCTCAAGTCCAAAAATGAAGAGATTATTTTTTTTCTGGATTGGTCTAACTATTCTTCATTTTGATGCGCAACACTCGATTTCAGTTCTCTGACTATTTCTCTCAAATTCTGACATTCAACCGTGACTTGATCGTACTTCACTTTAAGGTCCGATATATTGACCTTAATCTCAGATACAACTGATTTTATTATTTGTATAGCCTTCAACTCCTGTTTTATTTCATTGATGTCCTGTTTCATCTCAAGTTTATCCTGTTTTGCTTCCTGGGTTAAATTTTGTAGATAGCTTGGTAAGTTTTCATTAGAAACAGGGCCTGGGTTCAACTCGACGCCCCCAATAATCAACAAAACGATAATTATAAATCCACTGGTAATGAGTTCACTGAATTTCAAATTACCCACTTGCAGTCCTACATAAACCTTATTACACTAACCAATTCTTGCTCTCCATGTTATATCTACACCCATGATGATAGCTGACTTCTACAATTCGCTCCACTACTGAAAACACGTCTATCTTGCAGGACTGCTAACTGCTAACTGTTCTTTGGTGCATTTCGAAGAAATGCGACCATATTCATTGCAGTCAAAACATAGAGGCTGACCTGCGTCATTGACATGTGGCAATTTGTTTGGTTTTGCATTACCTTCACCGTTCGTATTTTTCTTCATATCGGTACGTTCTTCCAAATTGGCTCCTTTAACCATTCTTGACATTTCCGGATTCAAACTTTTTACTGCCCTTGACATTTCCATACGTTCCTCCCATTGCTTAATACTGCAAAGCAATTCTTGTGGGGATTCGTATTGTCCGTGCACCAATTGCTTGAATTAAACTATCGTTGTTTAATCCTGTGATCACATAGTTGATTATTGCTTCATTCCATAAACCACACGCTCGGGTTCTGGCTACCTTATCGTGATAATATTCTTCGACCGTTTCGTTTGGTAATTTACGTCGCGACTCCATTTCACGGTAGAGTCGTTGAGTTCCAATGACACTTGGGAATGCTCCTCGCAGTAAATCTTTGAATCTTCCCAGCTTCGCTGTACTGATGACAGAGTTTGATACCATTTCTGGGCCGTACCTCGCAACTTGGGAAGAGCATTACACACCGTTGAGCGTTCATCCCATCGATACATATGTGCACATTCTTCAACTTTTGTGATCCACATATCCATGGTCTGAGTCGAGCCCAACTAAGGATTGAATTCAGGCACGACATCTCCTGAAAAACGATAGTGTTCTTGGTCTACAGATCGTTGATTCGCTTGACCCATCAGATTCACCATTCCCGCCATAGCCTCACGAATAGCCGTCTGTATAGCAATTTGCATTAAATCACTACCGTTCCCACCATTTGCACCATTCATCCCGTTTTTGCCGTTCATACCGCTTCCACCGTTGATTCCGTTTCTGCCGTTCATACCGTTTTCGCTGTTCATACCGTTTCTGCCGTTCATTCCGTTTTCGTTTCCACCCGTATTCATCACGTTTACACCATCACTACAGGTTAGGCCTGTGCAGGTTTTCAGCACGTTTTCGTCACCATCCCGCTTCTGAATTAATAACGTTGGTTTGTGAGGTGTTATAAGCTCTGCATTTCCACTCATTGACACATAATATAAAAGACAAAATGTATTTATTACAGCTCAAATCATTTTAAACACCGATACAAAACGTGGTCAACTAGGCTTACATTTTTAAAGGCGCCATAACTAACTAACTCTTAACTCTTGAAGCATACACCAGAGCGTGCATTAATCAACTAGCCCTGTCGTCAACATAACAATAATGAAAGTTACTAGCTGGTAACATATACTAACAACCTAACTGCAAATGACACATGATCGCTAACACTAAAGTAAACCCTCGTTAATCCAAAATGCAAGGGACCCCAAAGAAATGACTTTGATTCATAAAAATTTGGACTAGTCAAAAAAACTCCTCTTCCACGAAAATCATCAACTTCCCGGTTAGAATTGAAGCAATTTCGTATTTTGCACAACAAAGCTATCCCATTCGTAAGAGGAAGCGCTTCACTGATCGTGTGAACTCAGCTGGCTGACAACGCATGGTCACTATGTTATACAGCCTGTTCCGTTGGCTTTCGGCCGTCCCGAGTGTTACTTACGAACGAGTGTTCCTAGCTTACCGCAAATCTCATACTCGTCGTATTTGTTCAAGGTCAGAGGCTTGGAGCGCATTCGAAGGACACATTCGGGCTGGAGTAACAAGCATATATGACCTTGTCCTTATGTAGCCATTTTATTTAAATGGCAATTAACATATTATTTTATTCAACAACCACTTGATGGCAGCATAGTCACAAGACTGCCATCCCCATTTTGTGTTTTCCTGTCAAATTTACAGTATAATTACAAGAATCTGCCATTAAATAACTAATGTGATTAGACGAGCTTTAGCGAGGATTCAATTTGACATACTGAAAAAAATTGGTGTTCGTTTTTATGTTTTTTTTTTTTTTTTTTTTTTTTTTTGCTTTTATGTTTTTTTGTCGGTTCTCCACAGGTCAAACGGCTACAGCTATCAACTTAAAACTTTTTTTAGTCATGGTTCCTCATCTAACTTAGATCTGTATAGTTTTGTGGTATTATCGGGTGGTAACTTTTTTTTTTATGAATTTTAGAAATTTCAAAAATCCCCATTAGAATAACCCGGAGGAAAATACTTGAAAAATTAAAATTTTTCAAGACCTCTCAAATTTTCGCCGAATATAAAGGAAACTATTAAGCACATTTTGAGAGATTTTTCGCATCAATCGGATGAGAAATAACGAAGAAAACGCATTTATAAAGCATTTTCCCATCAATTTAGGCCATTACGGGAACCAATTAAATCTATAGCAACAAGTGTCACCAATTAATTCAAAACGATTGAAATGAATGAAGAGGAAGGCCGTGACATAACTGATTCTCGTAAGGTTTTTGAACGTTTGGAGTGATCCAAGGTCCGTAGATGTAGATTGGGTTGACATATTATTTTTCATTCTAGATTTCTATACCCCTAAGCTCGTCTAACAACGCGCATCCCGCGTTTTCCTAGTGTATTCTACTATAAGAGTTACGGTGTTCTGTCCCTGAGCGGTCATGCTGTTTCTCGAACGTGATTGGCCGGCTGACTTGTGGGCTTAGCGCAGGAAATGGAAGGGGAAGAGGAACGAGCAAAGATTGACGTGGTGAAAGGAGTGATTGGGGATGTGTGAAAGACGATTCACGCGTCATTGATTCTAGAACGAAACCTGACGTGGTAGTAATACGTGGTTGAGGAGAGAGAGAGTGAGAGAGAGAGAGTGAGAGAAAGACAGTGAGAGAGAGAGTGAGAGAAAGACAGTGAGAGAGTGGAGAGTAAGAGAGAGAGAGTGAGGGTGAGAGGGAGAGAGTGACAGAGAGTGAGAGGGTGAGAAAGCGGGAGAGAAAGTGAGAGTGAGAGAGAGAGAGAGATTGTGATACAGGGGGGGGGGAGGAAGGAAGGAGATGGCCGGAGAGGGTACGAGAGTAGAGCAAGGAAGAGGCAGGGGGGGGGGGTGGAGAGGGGCCTCATGTTTTGAAACATGAGGGGTCTTGCTAGTTGAGATACTGTTTATACTGTGTTTTTTGAAATATCAATTTGTGACTTTGAATTTGAATGAAATCATATTCTGATGAATATCAAGTTGAAAATACAGTAACTACTATTTCCCATATCTGCTGAGCAGCTGTGGTTGTGTTCTGAAAATATTCAATTTAATAACCACCCGCTGCACTACCATCGCCCTGTTTTAAGGAACAATCATTTTAACATTGCATTACCACTCTTCCTGTTGATAAGCTTTTTGAGATACACTCAAAGCGGCGAACAGCTGAGCTGGCGTTTGCTTATCGTTACGCGTCAAAAAGAAGTATGGAAATTGGGAAAATAATTATCAATTCAAGAAACTCACTCAGACCTATTTCGAATTATCCAATCCGAAAACAGTGCTAAAGCAATTGAAGGGTCAAAATATCAGTTTGAATTACGTATTAACCATATTAATCAACATTGGAATGCCACAGGTACCTTCAGCCGGGGACTGACTTCAAGTTCAAAATATGTCAAATTTTGGATGAACCAAGTTTGGATTAACGAGGGCTTACTGTATTGATTGTACACGATTCTTGAATAGGCCGTCCTCGGTAGCTCAGTCAGCTGAAGCACCGCTTCGGAAACTGAAGCCACTGTTGGGCGTGAGTTCGAGTCCCGCATAAGGCATGGGTTTTTGTATATGTCATATCACTTACAATCACTTCATAATCACCTGCTCATTCCTACCCCCATATAGCCTAGCTCAGGGCTTCCCAACTGGCGGCCCGCGGGACCTTTTCAAATGGCCCGCGGTATGATCTCATGAACCAACGTAAAATCACTGCAATTTTTGATAGCATTCTGTGTAGTTAAATTGAAAATATATTTGACACGGATTGAACTGTTGTCACGAGCCAAATGGTAGGGGCGGCGTTTGAACTGATATAGTTGATAATTCCCGTCAAAATATTCGTATTCTGTACTTCCGTTTGGTTTGTGACAACAAGCGCACCCATTTGACACCCTCATGAGCTTCCCCGCTCGTGCCACATCAGTTATATAGACGTAAATGAAGACATAAAGGCGAGAAGTGCAATTTAAATACTTTAATTTTGATTTAGAAAAAATGTTGACTGGTTAAAAGCTTGAATATGTGTGTATGCAAAATATACCCTACGTTCTTTGCAAACTGGCGTACCATATAGAAAACAAGTGAGAAATTAATAAAATCATAGGACAATCAAACATGTGGCCCAGCTCAATTTTTCTCATAAAAAAATGGCCCTACGACAGATCTAGTTGGAAAGCCCTGGCCTAGCTGTTGGTGGGGTTGTTAAGCACACAATAATTATCAATCATTATTGAATAGGTGAAATAGATTATTGACATTTTTCAAATTCTGACTTGTTCCAGATTTAGTTTAAAAACAGGTGTAGTTGCTGGTACAATCTACTACACAGTTGATCAGGGTGTGTGGAAGAAAAGCGATGAAACGGCTCATTTGTATGGACGAATATATACAACTATTGCTCCTTGGATCAAAGATGTGAAAAAGGACATCCCAATTGAGGTCAGTTTGTCATATGCATAATTTCTCAACTACCTTATGATGGAATAATTTTTTGCAATATTCCACAACTTCTATCTGTATGCCAAGAAATACTAGCAGCTCCAAGATTTGATGCCAAAAGGCATTACATTGCATGCACCAAACTATTATTGCACTACAAATAATTTATCTAAATTCAGATTCCAGAACTACCAAGTGCAGAGCAGATGTCGTCTTCAGTACGAAATGGATGGAATAAAGGAGTTATTGTTTCGTCAGTGTTCTTATTAGAACTTCCTTCAAAAATTTCTGGATGGTCGCAGTGTGGAGCAAGTATGGTCATGAAGCAGATACGGCAAGCCCAGGGAGACTTGCCGGAAGATGCTAAACCAAGCAATGAAAATAAACAATGATTATTCGACCTATAAATAATTAGTAAAAATGTAAAAAAGGAGATATGTACAGGAAATTGTTCTATAATAAACGTAATTAATACAAAGTTACATTTATTTTCTTCGTACAAATGTGTATTTTCAGTTTTGACAGACATAAGGTAAAGAACTCTTCATCAGCTTAAGGGTAGTTCAAATCATGTGGATAACCCCTCCATCCAATGCTCATTGGTCAAGATGAAAATGGAAAGTTGATAATAAAACAAACATAGTTAAATATAGTCGTGTTCCAGAACTCGGCACTTAGCTAGCGCTAGATTAGCATTGTTGAAATGACGTTCCAAATTCTAGCAGGTTGCTAACTTGCTAGTTTAGCCATAATTTTGAGCACCAATTCAAAGATCATAAGACATTGCTTGGTATAGTCGACCTGCAGATTGAGTATGAGAATGAAATAATGTCAATAACTGTCGACAAAAGTAGTGCAAAACAATTAAATAATGATGAGTTTCAATATTTGAATGTAATGAGTAAATAATTGCAGCAAAAAATTCGACTGAGGTTATTGGAGATTGCCAAAAAGTTTGCAAAGGCCTAGGCTTACATTGGAGGCTATTCAATTCCATTGGCAATAAGAGTGAAAACTTTTGTCATCCTCTTCTGCTCCACTGGAGGAGGAATTAGAAGAAATGCCTGCATTTAATGCAACTGCTGCAGTTCCCAATACGATTTGATCTTCCGCCATAACTTATACAGCTTGTTGCAAAAAATGCTCGTGGTCGTTCCAAAATTGCAAGCTAGCTGAGCTAGCAGTGACGTATGCTGGGCCAACTTAGCGCTAGTAAAGCGCTTAATTCTGGCACGTGCCACTTATATTGAATATCATTCACATAGTTGAAGCTTTACACGCAAACTGTAATCAAGTACACATGTTCACTTAAAATTTTCTCAACCGAATTAGTTGGGACTTGTCTACAACATGAAACACATGTTGAGCATTCGTTTCAAGATTTTGTAACAGTTCTTTGTAAGTAGATGATTACTCACAACCTTAAATATAATTTGATCTCTAACCTGTGCAGGCTATCGAGCACTCGCAGTGCTACTCATGGACTGTTCAGGGTAGGTGAAATAGCTCAAACAAATTCTGCCTTATTAATTTGATCAAATACACATTCAGTAGGCATGGGCCAAAGTTTACCAAACACAATTTAATATCCATCTTTGTTGAAATATCGACAAATAATCAACTATAATTGTGAATCAAACCTGAATTTCTCGAGTCAGTTAATTGTGTTTCTTGTCAATCACGTAACATGTTGTACAGCTTGAACCGAAAGTAAGTGTTTTTCCTACTTGTTCAAACCAATCAAATTTGTGATATTGCATAGGATTCAACAAGTATCAAATAATCAGAAAACAGACTTTTACTGTGGAATACATACGTACAATCCAACCACAGACGCACCGTTACACAAAATCAAATAATCACTGATACATTAGCTATACATAAACATAAAATTCATTATATTCAACAGATTTTATTAGTCCTCAATTTTGTCAGTTATGATGTTTGTCAACAGTGCATCAAGGAAGTCGCTCATACTTCCTTCCACAACTTCATCATATCAAAATTTTGGCCATTAGACAAATCAGGTATGTAAAGTGCCAGTCAAAATTATAAAGTTAATCAATCTTGGTCACAAATATATGCATTAGGCCTTGTAGTACTAGCAAACTTGCAGTCAATAATACAATAATATGTATCACACTGTCATTTGAGTTAAATCAATGAACCAGGTCATTGAGTTCAGATTTGGTCTGTTTCAGTTAGATTTTCTCCAAGTGACATTATTTAATAATATTATCTTAAATTGCTGTTCAATATTGAATATTTCAATCGATTTTCAATATCAGAGTCTTGATCGATATTGAAATCTATCATTTTCAATCCAATTTTTTCGATAACAAAAGTGAATTTGATATCAAATGAACAAACAGCGGTCTGTCAGTCGTGTCAGATAGACCATATTGCTGGCAAGTGTGTGTTTACTTTCAAACCCCCCTCTTCTATCCTACCATTAAAAGAACAAGCAGTAAATCAGCCTGCCAACAATTTTCATCTATGATATAATGTCCGTCACTCCATCCATATCTCAACAATGTATATGACATCATTCTTCACCACATGTACTTTGACTCCCATTTCTTATTATTCACACCTGCCACGATAATTTCAGCAACAGGAACAATCAATGAGAGGAAAAATACAAACTATGCATAAAGTTGATAACCAAATATCATTCATTGAACAAATAAATAGATATAAAAATTCATTGTACTATGTTTATTAAATTCAGAAGATAGAACAGACAGAATATACTTCATTTCATCCTTTCTCTTTTTTCAACGCATGTAAATTATTCAAGAAATCAACAGAGTGGGAGCTAATACACAAATAAATTCATCAATCATCAGTAGACATTTCCTCAACATTAGCTGTCAGATAATTATTAAAATGAGGGAGTTTCAAGTTCAACCTAGCTCACATTTCACATCCAGTTTATCAGCACACTTCAACACAATAACATATTTGCAAGTATTTCCTGTCAAGAACTGGGGGGATTGTGTTACTAATCAAGTGAAACTGATGCTGCTGAAATAAACATCATCTTGTCAAATTATAAACTTTACTTTATATTACTACAAACTCTGTCTGGAAGATCCCATGTTTGCCAAATGCTGACAACCAACTGTCTCGCTCTTAGGTCTCGCACACAATATTTTCTAAATGTCACCACTTGTCAACATTCAAAGAAACATCATAGCGACTATTCTGTGTGGTATTCTCATCCAAGGCAGGGTTGTCAATTGTTTTTCAACGCCTGAAGTATGAGTGTCGAGACAGGCAGATCCTCACTGTGTGTCGCAAAATAATTACTGAAGTTTAAAAAAAAAGTGGGATTCCCAATATTTTGATATCAAATGGAATTCCTAATAGTATTTCATATTTTCTATCAATTTCGATATAGCACATTTTGATATCGATTACATTTTCTCGGTCGAATGGCAACTCTGATATCATAATATATTCAAGTGTCTGTAATAGGCTTAGAGATGTTTATATCCAAAACAACTTGACTTAGTAGCACAAAAAATGCAGTGGCACTTTAGAACTGCTGTAACAAGTGGACACACAAACACACACACACAATATATATATATATATATATATATATATATATATATATATATATATATATATATATATATATATATATATATATATATATATATATATATATATATATATATATATATATATATATATATATATATATATATATATATAAAATATATATATATACATATAGATATATGTACACATATATATTGCATAATAGTTGAACAATGTATATATTGTGCAAGATCTTCATATCTGTACCATCAAGTTTGTTCAAGGTGGTGCCTTATACCATCTTATACCAACTAAATTAATTGGAGTTACCAAACCAGCAAAAGTCTATAATTGTCTTCAATGGGTATGACAGTCATGATAATTCAAGTACAGCAGGCTATTTTTTGAATTTTATTGCATGTCAACCATGAAATCTATACTGTAAAAAGACAGCATTTTACTACTTCCACATGGTATGAGTAAAAAAACATCTAGTCACAAGATAGCAGAGCACATTAAGTTTGAGGTCACATCAAAACTGAAATAAGATTTTTTTTTCTTTCTGAACTGTTTCAACTTACAACTCACTGAAGTGATTGTTCAAATGCATTTCCACACCACCCCAAGTAATCATTTACATCCATGATAACATGATAGTGGTCAAATGTTGACAAAAATGATTCGCCATGAATTTAAATGTGATCATGATTCATTCAAATGTACAACAAAATAAGTACTGAAAATGGCCTAGGTATCGATATAAAATAAAATATGGGAAACCAGTATCGTCATACAAAAAGTGTCAATTATTTTTAAAAGTCTAGCACAATCATAAGACTCCTCATGTTATCCAGATTTTCTGAGCGTTATGCTGCCTTATCGCTGCTGGTGGCCGTAACTGGTACATTGTCACCAGCCCCTACTTCCCCAGTTTCGCCAGTTGCCACAATCTGAGCTTTGGCACTCTTCTTCTTCTTTTTCTTTGCAGTTTTTGGATTGATCGACTGACCCAAAAGGACCTAAAAAGAAATGTTCAATGAAAAGTCGTACTTTTGGCCAAAAATAGACGACCGAAATGGTCGGGCACCTGTGCCTCTGCCTACCTCAACTGTGGCTCTCACTACCGCACTTGTCTAGCTTGTAACAATAAATGTAGGGTGCCCAGATTGTGGGAAATAAAATCCGGGACAAAGGAATATTTAAGTCAAGTATTCACGATGCCGGTGACCCGCGGGGGGTTTGGGGGGCAAGAACCCCCAACACCAGCCCCGCAGGGAATTTTTCTTGGGGACGATGTTTTAATGGGTTTTAGTTGCTTTGGAGCACGATGCGAATAAAAAATAAATACATTATTATTTCCTGACAAAGAGATCTTGATGTGTTTTATTACTGTTTTAATTAAGAATTATTTATTACTGTATTATAAACCTATTTCATATGCACATTTATGTAATGATTGCTGTTGGCGCAGTTTCTTGATATTGAGTTCATGCCTTGTATTTGTCGGACAACCTTGATGAGGGAAATGGTGTTTTTTCATTTTCAAGTACATAATTGTGAAACTCAGTGCAGGAAAATTTGTAGTTGCTAGTTGATCTTCATATCTTCCTTGTTTAATAAAATTCCACTCAGCAGAGTACTTCTCCTGATGGAAGCATTTTCTTTTCGGCATTGTATCACGACACAGAAGATAAGAACACTGTTGCTCTCTCAGGACCAGACTAACTAATAATACACAATACCATGAGTAACAGTAGACAGTAAAAGGTCGTCACATGACAGAAGGGAGGGGGTGGGGAATTATAATTGTAGGCCGCCGAGCGCGCGGTAAGTTTTCAAGGAGAACAGCACTTGCACTCGAAGAAACAAATTTTTCACGGCGTCGTAAATACTGAAGATACATTTATTGTCGCCAAAAATGGAACAATTTTACTCTTGAGACGAAACCAGGACATTTGGTGTTACGAAAGTTTTTTTCGGGACAACGCAAGAGGTAGAAAACTGGAACAATCCCAGTTTTCTGGGACAGATGGTCAACCTGAATATATGTGTTAGTGATGCCTTCTGATGAAAAATTGTGAATGGGTACTCGCCGTTTTAAACGGGTGATTGGGGTGATTTTAGGGTAATTTCGACATGAATTTCAATAGACGTTTTTAGGGGGCTTTCTCATATTTCCTTTGAACCCTGCCGCTTTATCAAGGGCGAAGCTAGTGTCTTTCGACTTTTAAGAAAAAATACATCCCTTCAATGACTTGTCAATCAGCTATTTCGTACTCCGCCCCCATGACGTCAGAAATACTACCGTCCAATCAACAGGGCTGTTAGAACTGTAGTCAAATTCAAATATCCAATCAGGGTATCTTGAAATGACAACAAATGATATGATCCAACTGGCTGACTGGTAAAGTCACGCCTATTTCAAGTCATCAATTTAGAAAATATTCCTGGGAATATTTGGTTTTTGATTGTTTCCACTCAATATAGAATCAGAAAATGGAAAATGCTGACAAAAATGAATCATTGGCGCATTGCTATCGTCGACTTCCAAGCTGTGACCAAATATTTGCTTTTTTTCTACCCCTGATTGCTTGGATTTTTGCTCTTTACACAATCCAGCTCTAAAATAACCTCAAAAACACCCCAATGATCTTTTAATCTTGATATTAAAGCTAGGCCTATTGTTCCACAGCCTTGTAAATTGTAAATATCATTTGATGGTTAGTTTTAGAACAGGTGTCAACACAATAACCTTCGTTATCAGACCTGGCAACTTGATAGATTGAAAATAAAATATCCCTTTATGGGCCCATCGGAATTTATTTGAACACGGGAAATATTTCTGGGAATATTCCCACTAGCGGGAATATTCCCTTGCGTGCATCACTACACTTACTTTGTATAATCAATTTGACAGCTAAAATGAAAGGTTATGTTTTCATTGTCTTTGTATTGGCGTAGTACACAGTTGGCACACAGCCTGTCGTATTGTACCGGCGCACTGGCGGTTCTTGATAGAAGAAATTACAAAGGCCTCCTAAACGTCAGAATCTCGTCCTCCTATTGGGAAAGATTTATGTCTCATATATGTGACGTTATTGATGGGCCATATGAAATGGTTCAAAAATCCCAACTATAGATCTCGACGAGAAACGAGTCTATATCGCGAGCGATCGAGATCGTGTTGTGATACATAGTCGCTACTTGTCAGCGTCTGAGATGCCGATCATTAATGTTGTCGACCCTCATTGTTATGGACCGAGTTGTTGATCAAGAGGAGAATCTCAAAGCTGGTACAATAACCTTCACTGTTGATATGCCATTAGACTTTATTCATTCACAAACAAATCAATTGTATTCACGGAGGCAGGGATATATGGGATTCTTTCTTGGGGAAATGATGCTCAATATCATTTGAATAAAATACTATCCATTCAAAACCGTATCATTTCAAGAATAGTGTCCAATCGTGTAAAAGATCAATTAGGCCACAGTTTTCCTGAGTATTTTCGTTATTGTAGTCTACTTCCAGTTCCTTTGGTTATAAATATCGAGTCATCTTGAAATATCATTTTTCAGAAGAATTTAAATTACATTCTAGTCATTCAGTTAATACTCGGTTTGCCTTACTTTCCAATCTTGTTCTCCCTACATGGAACAACAAAAATGGAAAGAGGAGTCTTAGTCATATAATTCCATTATTCTTCAATTCTTTGCCTACGAATTTGAGAAACTTTTCCAAGTTTCATGAAGTCAGAAGAGAAATCAAAACTTTTATTCTTTCCAACATGGACGGTGTATACACTGACCATTGTTGAATTATTTATTGAGACCTGTTTTTTTTTTTTGGTTCATCAGTTTCTTTCTAAACAAATTCAGGCCTACATTTGAAATTATTTGTATTTGTTTTCTGATTATTTTGTTTATTCAAATAAGATTTCCTCCATTTTTATCACTCATTCAACACCTACATATTATAGCCATATGATCTGGTGACTATTTATATATATATTATTGTATTTTATTTTATATTTCAAATATGTCAAGTAACGACTTTTTATTTCATGTGTACGAAGAGAGAGAGTTTTTATTTCATTACATCAGTTAAAATGCCACAGTTAAGCCCTTATGGGGCTTCGTGGAAATTGACGAGTGAATGTCGAATTTGTAATTTATGCTAATTTATCAGAGCAATAAGACAAAACAAAATTGATACTTCAACTGAATCCTTTTACGACTAACTTGAATTGATAGTGTGAGAAAGTACAGATGTGTCTACAAAGTGGTAAGAAGTTCATATTATTAGATCTACAAAAATGTGAAAACAAATCAACCTACCTTAAGTTCTGGATCGTTCTGGTGGGAGTGCTCCGACTGGTACAAATCAACATCGAAAGGTAGTCCTGTGATCTTATGCGGTCCATTTGGCATGATGAGAACAGTATGTTTAAAATGGGCAACTAATTCACCTAGAAAAATACATTGCAATTATTGTACTGTAATTACTTTTTAATAATGTTCAAAGATTTAATTTTAGATTATTGCATCAGCTTTATGACAAAAACCACAAACTATAGTGACTTTCAAAAATTGTGAAATGACATGAAGGCCCTATACCTAGGCCTATGTTCCTTTCATAAAAATTGTTGTGTACCTGTTGGACACTTTTGACAAGTGTTGCCTACGAGACATGATTCAGAATTAATTAATTACTGAGAAAATGTTGAGCCCACTACAATAATACATCATGTTCTTTTGTAATGTTCCCACAGTTCTGCTCCAACTATGCTACTAGGCCTACATAACCAAATGATTTTCATGGTTAACGTCAAGCTATATGGGGGTACGAATGATCAGGTGATAACGAAACTTCAAAGCGATGATAGGTGAAAGGATGTAAATACAAAAATCCATGCCTTTTGTGGAAAGCAAACCCTTCACCCAACATGACTTCAGTTTCTAAAGCGGACTTTCATTCGACTGAGTTACGGACGGTGGTAAATCGAAGCTTTAGTTTTGTATTTGACGAGTAAAAACAAAAAGAAATATACATAATATGGTACTGTTTTTCCTCGTCAATCTAGCAGCTAATATTTGGTTTCGTTTGTTTGATCAATTACCCACTCATTGCAACTACCATTGATCAAGGCCAACCAGCAAAGACTGTTAGCTTGGCTATTTGAGGGTAGAAATGAGCAGGTGACGTATTTACGCAATGTTTACTATAACCCGCGAGACTTGAACTGCTACTGTATAAAAGCTTGATCTTGAAGCAGGCTGCAAGGTTAAGCTTGGAGCTTGCAGCACATCAAGATATATTTATTTTTATATTATTCAACAATATTTTTCAAATTGAAAATCATGAAAAACGTGACACAATTTTCCGGTAAATTCACTGATACATCTCTAGTTGTATCTCAACGTTCAATTGCAGTCACATGAAGTGAACGAACAAGCCACATTAAAATGTATCCTGAAGAGAAATAACTGACAATACCACAATACACATAAAAAGACGAGCACAAGCTTGTCTATGAAAAATTAGCAGTACAGTGAAACCTCTATGCATCGTTTTTCAAGGGACCAGGAAAATATAACCATCCATCCAGGAAAATTAAACATTGATTATATCAGAGTGGGGTGAGAAAAAATGAATGATACAAGCAGGAAAACGATGGATCCAGGAACGATGCATAGAGGTTTCACTGTAAAATGAAAATATTTTACGTTTTTGAAAAAGATTATTTCATGTGACTATGAGTGCAACAGTATCCCACTTTACAACAACTGTAGAACGTCGCTTATACGACTTGAAGGAGACCAAGGAAAATAATCGTATCAACGGACAATCATATTTTGTTTACATTTCTGGGATTTACCCAAGCTTGGGTTTTAACGACTTTATGATGAACACCTGACTGAGATTATTGAAAAAGTTGTAAATGAAAGAGTCGTTCAACAGGAGAAAGTTAGCATGTAGTCTTATGGAGAATGGTTGGGGCCACCTAGAAGTCGTATAAATGTGAAAATCGTGTAAATGAGAATCGTACAACAGACGTTCTCATATAGTGTCTTACCTGTCTTTTCGTAAAGCACCTGGAAAGGTTCCATTAGTTTATGACCCAAACATTCAACAAGGCCAAATTTAGCTTTTTTTTCGTCCTTGAGAACTCGAAGATTGAACGGCATGTTACCATGTACTTTAGCTACTTCATAATAGAATGTACGAGATGCCTTCAACTTCAGTTGGTAAGTTTCATCAGTTTTCTTATAGATCGTCACTCGAGTCTTACCCTCACGACCCTAGAACATTGAATTACAAGTTGACTTCTGGGGCTGGAGTTTCAAGTCTCAACAAGTAACTACCTAATACTCATCAGTAGAGGTGTTTGTTTTTCGCAAGCCGCGAAATGTTGTGTATGATGATTAAACAACAATATAAGAATGTTTCAATAGATTCTCAATCGATGATGATGATTATTGTTTGCTTAACGACCCCACCAACAGCTAGGTTATACGGGGGTACGAATGAGCTGATGATTATGAATGTATGAAGTGATGATAAGTGAGAGGACATTTACAAAAACCCATGCCTTATGCGGGATTCGAACCCACGCCCAACGGTGACTTCAGTTTCTGAAGCGGTGCCTCAGCTGACCGAGCTACCGAGGGTGGCTTCTCAATCGATTAATATCAATTCCAAGATGCAAAAAACCACTAAATATACCAAAATTCGTTCATAACACCAAAATAAACTTGAAAATGCAAAATATTCCACAAAAAAATGAACATTTATTGAAAAAGCTTCATGAAAAAGCATGTTTTTCTCAATTTCCATCTTTTAATTTGACGAGAAGGACTAAACTGAAGAACGTTGCGTGCATGCCATTCGCCTGTATGCGCTTGTGTATGCGGTCTGACCTTGCTGACCACAATACTATGACGAGTTCAAAACAATCGTTTGTCAATCAGGCTCAGAACAACCAAGCGCCAATGGAAGTGGGCCATAAGACCATCGCGCGTCGTCGGAGCTAGCCGAGTAAACACGATCAGTGAGGACCCTCTCAGCAGTTTGTCAATAGAAGTTTCAGCCAGTCGCGAAGCTTGCTCTCGCGCGCAATACGAAATTGACTGAATTCTACCCGGGAAGAGTGATGAACTGATGATTTTTGTTGGAGAGGAGTTTTTAATCCGAATTTTTATAAATCGCAATAATTTTTGGGAGGTCCGTTCCAATTCAGATTAACGATGGTTTACTAGTAAACTTATTGACTGTTTTTCCTCTCAAAACTTCATGAAATGTCATTTCTGCATGACATTAGGCTATAAAAACCATAACACCGCCAAACACCGTAATGTGTAAATATTGATGCAAAAAACACGAAATCGT
This sequence comes from Brachyptera risi, assembly GCA_964007535.1. NCBI lineage: Eukaryota > Metazoa > Arthropoda > Insecta > Plecoptera > Taeniopterygidae > Brachyptera > Brachyptera risi. The sequence continues at coordinate 68,692,647 of OZ023327.1, read as the reverse complement.
AATATAATTTTCAAACACCTCTACTCATCAATCATCACATATCACTTACTTTGAAAATAGGAAAATAGGTATATAGATGGCTTTTATAGATTGACAGCTAGGGCTCCGATTTTATGGTGGCATGCGAAAACGCGATTTATTATATATTATATATTGAGTTTTAACGACGCACTATACTGATGGCTACGATCTATAGGCGTCGGTGGATGATGAATGAGATGATGGTATGATGAGATGAAAGGTTATTTTATTAGGTGTTTGGATGGTGGGAAGGAGTCGGTCGTGGCCTGTTGTTAAAGAACCATCCCAGTATCAACCTGAATGACAGAGGGAAACCACGAAAAACCCCTGTCAGGATGGTCGACCGTGGCGGGAATCGAACCCCGGTCTCCCGAATGACGGTTTAGTGTTACCACTCGGCCACGCGTCTCGGTTCGCGATTGATTGAAAGCGCATTTTTTTATATGAGCATGGATCATACAATTTGACCTTCAAATCTGTCATTTTTACATCGCAACATAAAACGAAATTCACATTTTTCTGTTCAACACCGCGAAATGTTTTCATCATGACGTTATTTTAATTTTATTTCATGACGAATCACTGGAAAGTTGGCTCAATTTCTATATTTCAACTCTTTTTTGTCAGCAAATAGTCATTCAGGAGATCGGGGTTTGATTCCTGTCATGGTCAACCATCTTGACAGGGTTTTTTCGTGGTTTCCCTCTGTCGTTCAGGTCAATACTGTGATGGTTCCTTAACAACAGGCCACGACCGACTCCTTCGCAATATACAAAAACATAATAAAATAACCTTTGATCTCATCATCCCATCATCTTATGTATCATTCACCGATGCCAATAGATCGTAGTCAACAGTACAGTGCGCTATTAAACCCAAAACAAATAAATAAATGAATGTTGGCAAATAAATCATTTTCAGAGAATGCTCTATACGATTCTAAACCTTCACTACGCCTATTTGTTCCTAAAACCCGGAGGAAAAACTATTAGAGCTGTGAGCAATGTTACTTTGACAATTGAGCATGTACTACCTATCCTAATATCATTGGACATAGGCCTAGGCCCTATATATTTTTCTATCAATAATTTTTTCCAGTGAATTCTAATTTCATTATTCGAAATGTCTTCTTTATAGTCCCAAATTAACGAAGATTTACTGTGATAACTTTACTACAGATACCACATTCTATCCTACGTCACTCATTTTATTAAAATCAGTGTAATTCAACATGTGTGGTCAACTTCTGATAACGTTGTGAAGCGAAATTTTTGAACCATAGAACGGAATTTCAGATTTTAAAAAACAAGATTGTATGGTTAAAAAAAAACACAAAACCTGAGACCTACTCATGAGTCATAACTACGGCATGGGGTTTTGTAAACATCATTAATTTCATAGTCCCCCAGGCTTAAATTGACTTCCGTTTCTAAAGCAGTCTTGGCTGACTGAGCCAGATGGGCAGCCAATTTTCCTTCTTTTCTTAACTTATCAGTAGAGGTGTTTGTTTTTCGCAAGCCGCAAAATGTTGTGTATGATGATGGAACAACAATCCAAATACATTTCAATAAATTCTCAATTGATTAATATAATTTCCAAGTCGCAAAAATACGCAAAAAATGCCTTAATTTGCTTATTACACTGAAATCAATTTGAAACTGCGAAATATTCCATGAAAAACACATTTTTTATGTTTTATTATGAAAAAGCACGATTTTCTCAAATTTCATATCTTTTCATTTGACAGATGAGCTGTTGATGATTAAGAGTCCGCGGGAGTCGATTTAGCGAAATATCAGTTTTTGGTGATAACTTTTGAACGGTATGGGATATCAACATTCTAATACGCAAGAAATACAGATAATTATAATAGCTTCAAGATAATATTAGTTATACTATTTACCGTATTAACACGCATATAAGACGCACTTTTTTCCCTTCCAAGTCATCAAAAAGTCACATGCGTCTTATAAAGGTAAGTGAAAAAAGAGTCATATTTTGTGATCTATTTTGCCTGGGTATTATGTTTTTAGTTTGCACTATAGCTCTATACTGTTGCGCAGAACTACGTATGCTCGCTACAACTGTTTACGGATATCGGCGGGTCCAATTTCAAGTGAAACCCGGGTTCAGACTATTATCCGATGGGTAGTCAATGTTTTTTCTGGTCTTCATTTTCCTGTGTATGATGTTTTTGGTCCGGTCTGTATATGTACGACTCACGTGCACACGACTCACACGCACTGGTATCTCCAACCCTCCCCACCTCACCCACCCACCCACCCACCCACTCAACCATCCATCAGCACAGCAGCCAGATGTCCAGTGTCCTTGTGCTCGGTTGACAAAAGTGCTTTCTAAGACATTTAGTGTTCATAGCAACTAAGTGATGCTGTCCAGATGGCTGGTGTGGCATTACTTTAAATGTGCTTTCGACATTTGTTTGTTTCCCTGTCATTGTTAGAAAGGGAATATTATGGAAATAACATTTGACTTAAACAAACAATGAAAAGCGATCATCATTGGCTTTTTAAAATAATTTGATTTTGGAATTACTTTTCGTCGCCATAAAAGAAATGCGCTCTTCCACAAGTCTTGCATACCCCTTCTTCTCTCCTTCCATCCATTATCAGCTGCCAGTAGTTATACAGTACTAATGTTTTTGATCAGCTGTTACTAGAGGACCAATGTGCCAGTGTGATTGCACAATTCTCGTCAGTCGTCAGTGTGCTTTTTAAGCCTTGCGGTTAGAGGTCCTGTTGCTCTAGAGAGTGATGATTGGATTATGGAAAATGACGCGTCTTTTTATGAAGAAAGGTGATTTAGGGTCTACATGATTTTTTTTTTCGGGAGAAAAACCCGAATAGGGGTCGGGTAATGAAAACGGGTACCCGCGTAGGAGAATCATGTATATGACCCAAAATATTGGGAATATGATACTGCGTCTTATATTATATAAGTAAACAAAAAGGTTTCCAAAAATAGAACCTGAAAAGTAGGGGTGGGTCTTATATGCCAGTGCGGCTTATATGCGTGTAAATAAATACGGTAAGTCCTGTCGCATAACTGTCAAGTGTTGACAGCTAAAAAATGTGTTTTTTTAGCTCTCGACGCTTCACTTATGTAACGTGACTTAAATAGTGATAACTTGCATCATCTTGAAGCTAGTATAATTATCTGTGTTTCTCGCGTATTAGTATTCTGATATCTCATATCGTTCAAAAGTTATCACCAAAAAACTGATATTTAGCTAAATTGACTCCCGTGTACTCTTAATGGGCGTACGTGCATCTGCCTGTATGCGGTCTGACCTAGACAACCACGGGACGGCCAAGCGCCCATGGAAGCAAGCCATTTGACGGTCACAGCAGGCCAATAGACCATTTTCATAATTCAATGCGCAGGCGCGGCCCGCCTCCTAGCAGCCGAGATCGCTGGTATTGCATTCTGGGAGTTTTAGTACTGTACAAAAAGTCGGATTTCTTATACACAGAGTTAAAGGCGAAACATTAAGATACATAACTTGCATTATCTCTCATCTTACTCACTCTGACAGTGTGTAAATCTCTCAGTATATAGTAAACATATAAATGATGAGACTACTATCATATTATAACTTGATACGTTCACTGTAACGCACAATAATATAAATCAAACGTGCTAAATAGCATTGGCAGCATGGGACTTTCGAACTCGGGTAATAAGATCCAGTTCTAGTTCAAACGATCGCCGCTAGATGGCTCATTCTTTTCGGAAATGGTCTATTACACACGATCACGATATTGAAGATCCTCTCGACGGTTTTACTCGTACTCACGGCCGGTCGCCTAGCATTCCCTCGCGCGCAATACAAAATTGACTAAATTCCAACTGGGAGGAGTGATGATTTACGTTGAAGAGGAGTTCTGGTTGATCCAAATTTTTAGAAATCGAAATTATTTTTTTTTTAGTTCCTTCCATTTTGAATCAACAATGGTTTACTTGTAAACTTGTTTGCTATTTTTTTCAACTTCATAAAATGTCATTGTCAAAAAAGCCATAACACTGCCAAACACCAAAATTTGCAAAAACAGGTGCCAAAAACATAAAATCATAACATTATTTTCAAACACCTCTACTCATCAGCATTAGATTGAATCAGTGAGTGAAATACAAATGACAACTGGTGTTGAAAAGAATAAACTACTGTATGTATATGAAAGAGCATATTACCACTCCTTCTCCTGTTGAAACAAGAACATCCATAGCATAAACCTCGTTCACTTCAAATTCAAATTTCTCGTGCTCTTTCTTCTGAAGGTCACTGGGGTTTTGGATGATAGTCTTGGCTCCATCGATTGTAAACTGTTTCAACTCATGCGTGAGCATTCCTTCAATGGGCTTGCACTTATAGGCTTCCGTTATTTTCTGAACAGCACTCGTTACAGCATAAGTCTGGAAATTGAAATAAAATCATTAAGAGGTATCCATACAACTGACTAATGCATCACACAATTTTAATAGTCAACACTAGAGCTGTGCGACAGTGCGAGTATTGAAATTTTTTGAGCGAGTTCAAGTCGAGTTCAAGACTCGAACTCGTTCGGAAAGATTTTTCCCCAGATTGAAATTTCGAGTCTCGAAATACTTTCAGGTCTCGAACTATTTCGAGCGGGCAAGAGTGGAAGGATAAACTCGTCATATTTTCATCATTCAAGAGATTGTTATTAAAAATGCATCTTCTGAAACTTATGAAAAAGTTTTGTTCCTTCATTTCTCCCTTTGATTTTGCATACAAGCTTGCTGAATGATTACAACGAGCATCATCACCTCACACGGTCACTGGACTGACTCGTAGTGAGTTCTACTGAGTCGTAGTCACCACCGGGCACGCAAACACATCTCTCTGTTCCCCAGTTCCTCTCCCCCTCTCCAGAACACATCCACACGCTGTCAAGGACAAATCGAAACGTCATCACGCGTGGTGGTATCAAGCGACTCGGGACGGCCGAGCGCCAATGGAAACGCGCAGTATGATAATTTTGCTTGATCACTGAGGCCCTTGATAATGGTTTCTATCGGCGAAGCTAGCCGACACTCATCGAGGCAACGGTTTCTATCATCAAGTAGTTTCGCCCAGTACCATAGCTTTCTCTCGTATGCAATACGAAATTGCCCTAATTCCAACCGGGGAAGTGATGATTTTCGTGGATAAGGACGTGTTTGGTTAATCCAAATTTTTATAGATCCAAATCAATTTTCAGGGGTCTCTTTCATTTCAGATCAACGAGGGTTTGAGCTTGTTTGCTCAAACCAAGATTGTGCTCAAGCTCGCTTGAACTAAAATTTGTGCTCGAACTCGCTCGAACTAAAATAGTGCTCAAACTCGCTCGGGAAAATTCAATCTCACTCAAAACTCGCTCGAACTCGAAAGGCTCTGCTCGCACAGCCCTAGTTAACACTAACTGGGCCCAATTCGTAATCATTAACTCACCATACCAGGCACTAGTATCAGCAATTTGACAAAGATAATAAATAATAACTTGCAAATAATTATTTTCGACTCAAAATATGACACCCAAGACGAAGGAAAAACAAATGCAATAAACAATAAATCACACATTTACGCATCAAATATCATTCATGTTATCATTAACATAGATGAAGAAAATATTCTCTAGTCAATTTGATCAGTTGACTCCATGCAGCCCACATCCTAAAAAATATTAATTTCGATTCTTGCGCAGCTTACAAAAATTCACGATGCAGACATTCTATGTGCACGGTCAATGTGTACACGTACGCGAAAGCATTCAGGCTAATGCATCAAGAGGAGGCAATTCATTGGATGAATTGAGTGTCAGGTACAAGATTGTGGTGATGGGTCTTAGGTTAGAACCTAGGTCCTAACATATGTTGAGCTTGAAATATGAAATGTGGATTTGTGTCCGATTTTGGAGGAGACGTAAAATACTTCTGATTTGCCACTCATACACGATACCTAGAGGTACGTGTTTTTCGCATTGACGAAAAATGTTTAAAAAAAATGAATAATCCCAAAGACATTTTCATTTCAAGATTTCTTCATGTTTCATAGTGTTGGGATGCGTTCAAAGTGGTTTTCTATTTCACGAATCATCACGAAAAAGATCATTTTGAACAGTATAAAGCGAATTTATTCCATTCAACGAAATAGCCAAGAAAAGAAAGATAACATTCATTTTTCAGTATAAATAATTTGTTTTCCACGAAACCTTGACAAAAAAAATCGTAATACTCGGAATACAACTCATTAGTATTGTTATAAGCTCAAGGCGTGCTGTCAAGAGCTGTCTTATCCGGGTAAACCCCAAGGAAACTAGATCCCAATCGCATGTGCTGTTGCTACACCGAACGCATCAAACCCTTGGAAATACCTCCCTCCCGACATAGCGTCTGTTACTGTTGCAAAGTCCTAACAGAGAACCTTTGTTGTCGCTTGCGAGTTGCGAGCAGCTGGTCGACGGCCCCACGGCACTAGACCACCATTATCACGTTGAAAACAAAAGCTTAAAAAAATAAAATGCTGTACCAGGAATATTTTCTTCTCAAGATTGAAAAGCGTATTGGTTTCAAACTTGGATTTTGTTATTTCCTCATCTCAACTTGTCATCTTAAGTCCACGTAGGTTTTATTGGCGATTTCGCGACTCCCAAGGTGCGTAATAAGATTGTTGGTATGCGCCCATATATAAGACAGTGTATTGACGTAGTATCTGGCGCCCGCGCGTGCTCGGGTTACTTCGGTTACGTTCGGCACTAGCGATCACCCGACCAGACACGGACAATACGCGGGACGCTATGAACAGCGTTATTTCGACAATAATATTAAGAGTGTACTACCCACAGTGATAGTATTTACAGTAATTCGTTCAATTTTTCGTAAATTCAACATTATTTTCGAGTATTTTGCTAAAAATGCTGCAAAATACAAATTTTCAAATTTGGAAAGCTCAACAGTCCAAAACAGAATGCTTATTTCACGTACCTCTAACGATACCTGCTTTCAGCATTAATTGAATGCACAACAATAATCAATAGCTCACCTCATTTCCAGGTTTAAGGAGCCTAAGAGCACCCTCCGATGCAAAGTGGGCTGCTAAAACCACGTCAGCTTTTCTTCCTGTGATCTTATTGGTTGGCAATGCACCAATGACAATAGTATGGGCAACTACTGCAATGAAACCATCAACATGGGCTCCCAGGTCACTGAAAAATATTCAAAATGAGAAGAAAATTCCTACTAAATGGTAATTTGACCCACGTACACCTATGGAACCTGTTGATTCCCACACAATCAGGTTGTGTAATTCGAAGTACCACTTACGAGTCTTGCAATAAGCATACATAGACTGTGACCAACAGCCATTGTCAATACATACAGTGGAACCTCTTTTATACGTTTTTCAGGGGACCAGACTAAAAAAATGTATCAACGTGAAAAACTTATAAATGAAACTGTTTAACAAGTGGAGCATATGGCTTGGATCAAAAAATGAAACTTATTAATGTAATAAATTTATAAACGAGAAACTTTTAACTGAGGTTCTACTGTAGATGGTAGAGTATGTTTCACACAAATTTTGTTCACATGACGTGCAAGTCACAGAATTTGAATTGTGCATTTCTCAAACTTTTACGTGGTAGATGCACCTACCTGGCTCTGCTATCGATGCACTACATGCATGTGCCAGCCACGATTGGTGCCGTTTAAAATGAGCAATGTCAATAGATGTACCGGTAGTCTGAATAACGTAGAAATAAGCGAGTAAATATGTCCAGATAACCCTTGTCATTCCAAATTTTTATCTGCACCCCCATTGGAGATATTTGATCTTGAAAATGACATATTAACCAGTTCCTCCATTTTGGGGGTGGTTTTTCAACATGAAGGTGGAGAAAAGTAAGTGGTTTGTAAATTTGTATTAATGAATATAAATGTGGTGTGCAAGAATGACAAATAAATGTGATGTCATTTTTCATCCTCTATTGAGAAATAAAATGACAAATATTGGGAAAAATTGATTTCCCACTATATTGATTGATCTTGAATAAAACAATAATGGCTTTGGAAATATGATTGTTGAATGACAAATAAATGTGATGCCATTTTCATCCCTTATTGAGAAATGAGATAAAATATTGGGAAAAATTGATTTCTTACAATAATGATTAACCTTGAATAAAACAATAATGGCGTCAGAAACATGATTGTTGAAGATCAGACCATTTACACCAAGAAATGTTTAGTGCATTTTTGTGATTGGTGGAATGGTTTCTGAGATAGGATTCAATGCAGAACTCAAAAACAACGATTTTCGCTACTTCGGCCAATGTTCAACGGTACATGACTCCCAAACGCTCGGAGTAAAAAATGTGAAATTTGATATTTGAGCTATTCTTACATGGTTCTATAAATTGACAAAAATTAAAAAATATCTAAGATGGGTCTGCAACCAATTAATTCTGAATTTAATGATAATTTGAAAATAAAATAAGACCGTCACGATATAGAACAAACATTAGGCGCAACTCCTTCTTAGGAAGAACGATCAGAGCCAACACAAAATTGAACAGATCCTTAGAACCACCGTGAAATTATCAATGTATCAATAAGTACTTTGTATTCCCAAGTTGCAAATAAAAACTATACTATACTAGTCGGTCAATCTTCGACAGCTCTTCAACTCTTACGCAAGAGTTCAACAATGCCATGAACTATCCGAACAAGATCCGAGCTATTCAATTTACACCTAAATTTACCCTTTCAATTTAGCCCACCCTTAGAAAAATCACACCTTGCAAATAGAAATAGAAAGCTCATTAAGAACGTGCAGGCGTTCAAAACGAACTCATTTATTCACAATATCAATCACGTGTTGACTTAAGTGGAAATTTCATCGAAATTGTTATTATAAAAACTGTGGTCATGAGTTTTCACGGTGTGAAAGCTCATATGGCTAGCTGATTGATGCCTGCAACCTCTCAACGCTTGACCTATCCGAAAAAAGATCAATAAAATACAATATGATATAAAATGATAAATGATACGATTATATAAAATATGAGAGATGATCAACATATTTATACCTAGCACATATTTGTATTCAACATAACTTACACTTTGACAACGTCCCCATCCTTCAAGGTCAAATCCGGTTCACTTGGTACTGGAGAGAAGTGGCAGATGCAATTGTTGACTGAGATGCAAGTGGGAAACGCAACACCTTTTTTCATGTCTTTCTCTTTCTTGAAGATCTTCGCTGTCTCTTCTAAAATAAGTTGATCACCTAGCTCACAAATTTCACGCACAGTAGCTTCAGCTACACACTTCGATATGACTGTTTTGAGAACCCCTGAAACAAGGTAAATTAAAATCAAATAAAAAATATTCAAGTACAAGCTATCATAGACGCTGCAGATACTGGTATTGAAGTTGAATAGGTGACATTTTTCTGACATATTTTCACTTTTTATGAAATTTTAAAGTAACAAACTCGAGCTGTTTTAATCTTGAGAATATACTAGGAAAACGCCATATATCCGTTGTTAGAGGAGCGGATTGTATTAGTATGTCGATTTTTCTGCCAAACTTTTGCCTACATTTGCCAATTGGGTGACATTCAAGTTATAAATGGGTAAAAACTGCTGTGAGTGGTACCAATTTAGCACATTTTGTTTTTCTTTCAAAATGGCTGACCCGATCAAGCTGAGAATTTCCAGAAATGTGTATCAAAATGTAATTCAACTTCACACAAAATTTCATTTTTTTGGTAAAATGAAAATATTTTCTTTTTTTTTCTGCCGTGTTATTCTAATGGGTATTTTTGAAATTTCTAAAATTCATAAAAATAAAAGTTACCACTCGATAATGCGGATTAATGCCACAAAACTATACAGATCCAAGTTGGATGAGGAACCATTATGAGAAAAAGTTTTAAGTTGATAGCTGAAGCCGTTTGACCTGTGGAGAACCGACAAAAAAAACATAAAAAAAACAAACATAAAAACGAACACCAATTTTGAATCAGATTCAAAAAATTGAATCCTCGCTGAAGCTCGTCTAATAACGTATGCCTACTAACATAGAAAAAACATGCATGTTTGACACCTAGCAAGTAAATGGTATTTTGGCTTTTTAGCTTTGACCTTGTGTTTGAATGTTTGCTTAAAAAGACCCCACCAACAGCTAGGTTATACGGAATTATACGTCTGATTAATTGAAAGATTTATAATGTGTACAATTATGACATGTACAATGCGCAGCTATATAAAACGGAGCAGCCATCCAAGGGATTGCAGAAGGCATGCAGAGCAAAAGTTAGACATTTTATTGGTCTCAAATGTTACATTCTAAGGCATTATCTAGGTATCTTGATTCTATAATTGCTGCCAATTTGCTTGCTCAAAAAAATTACACTATACAAATTGTGAAGCATGTTTCTAATTAACCTGAAAAATGTAATTGCATTTCCATTTATTAATTAAAACTTAATGAAAAAAATTTGACCATTGACCTCGATTTCAATGTTCATTAATAGCATACCCATAATAAAGCAATTGCATAATAACACCACTCTCGGTTGAACACACCAACTATTATAAAATGTATTTCATATCCATAACCAAGATCGTTAATAATTTCTCAATGAGGCCTTACCGAAACCAGGGCCTTTAAAGAATATGCTTCGTAACCAGGACTATAACCAGGACCATTATAAAAATCAGTTTGTAACCGTAACCGATACCTTTATACATAAAGGTTGGTAAGTAGGCCTACCGACGGCAAGTAGGCCTACCAGGTAGCGTAGTTCCTCAGTTATATAGCGACTAGGTCTGGACTAAGACTGGGCCTATTCTCAACTAGGCCTACCGGTAGGTCTGTTCTAGACTATCTGAGCTAAAACTTTGTAATTTTGTCTTACTCTGGACCAAATTTAGTTTCTATGATTTGTGGCTGAAAGTGGTGCTTTCTTGTAAATCTTGGTGTAATGTGTTTCATTAGTATTTCTGCACAGAATGTCGTATCAGTTGGGGTTAGATGGTCAAGGTTGGTGTCATTTTGGTAGGGGTTAGTGGTCAAGGTTGGTGTCCTAACCTTGGTTAGGGGTGGAAAATAATGTGTCGTACGGTACCGAGTATAACAAATTTACCAACAAGGTCTTTGTTGCATGAATAGCCTAGTATTTACTAGGCTAAGCCCAAATAGCCTAGGTCCCTAATAATTTTCGAGTCAGAAAAAATAAGAATGACCAAAGAACCAGTGTGAAACTACCAAACTACCAGTGTGGGATTATTATTGTAAAGCAGGTTAGTTACAAATAACAAGGCCCAACTCATCTCTCCAGGTCTGCATTTGAATTCAAGTTGTATAAGATAGAGTCAAAAGGATTGAGATTGCACAAAGCTTCGCAGAGATTGCCCACATGGCATTCTCAATTCGGGCTGGGACATCCATGTTCACTTCCAACGTCCATATGGAGATGGACCCACGTCCGTTGTTAGTATTCGACCATTTAGAAAACAATTCGCAAATTGTTTTACAGGAAAGTAAACATACTCACGGTTTACAATATCACCAGCCATTTTATATTTAGTGACAACTAAATCTTGGGCGATGGTTTTATCCGAGTCTTCTTTGACCATGGTTTTGTCGGGCATTTTCAAGCTGATTTTTCACACTAAATGAGTAAACAGATGCGGCGGGATTGAAAATGGCGTCTAAAATCTAGGTATCAAGGAACTTTGACGCCCGCAAAAACCCGTAAACGGAATTTCAGATAATAGCTATAATTAGATCCATCTGAAGGTCACATTTATTTTAAGAAATTGGAATAATTCATTTTTCATAGTATTTTATTGTTAAAGGGAAATAAACTCTCTTATTTGTACAATTACGTCACATTTTACAGTGGGAAGAGACATGTTACTCGTAGTTGAATGCTGATTGGCCCATGCTTGAAGTTCCCCGCCATAACAGCAGGGCGGTGCACTACTGTATGCACAATGTTTTGTAAATGTTGTTTAAATTTGAATGAATGAATATTAGGGTTTTAAGGCGCATCGACAGCGAGGTCATTTAGCGCCTGTATTTGTTCAAATTTTATCATAATAAATCATAATAGTAATAATTCGCCTTTATTCAGCAAAAATTGCTATATCATTCTCAGTACGAAAACACAATTACAATAATGGATATGCCAAAGCATCACAACCTGCTAAAAGAGTAAATGAATCATGCAGGTGATGATACAAATGTAAGCCAGTAAAGGTGACAATGTTCAATAGAAGTTCACCTGCTGTTATAAAGCTCTTAGGTTTGCCCAGAAGAAATAAATACTCAGTGACAGGAATGTTTTATGATTTTGATGAGTTTCGCTTTTTTTGTTGAGCACAATACTGTGATAGTCTGAATCGTTTTTTATTGGATGAGTGAAGCGAAGACTCCATTTCACCAAACTTGAAAAAAAGTGCTTTTTTTTGTTTGTGCTCCACAGGTCAAACGAAAATTCAAAATCAGTAGAAACTTGGCATACACAAGTGTCCTTATCTAATTCGATACTGTTTAGTTAAAGGCGCAATCGGTTGGCGCACTTCTGAGAAGACTCATTTCAAAGTTTTCAAGAATCCCATAAGAATAACCCAGAGGAAAAAATTCGTCAAAAATATTTCCTTTGAGAGAATTTCAATATAATGATTATACACATCATTCCGAGCTTTCAGTCGGATCAGATCAGCGGCTTTGATGTTGAAAAATTCATAATCCAATTTTTTTAAATCACTGAAAGCTATCAAGAAAGCAATCAAATCCAAGCAACAGGTCTCATCAATTGATTGGAATTAACGATTAAATAAAGCCTCCCTTTTTATCATGGAAATTAATTAAGAAATAGGATGGCACTGACGTAATTGTTTGGATCTCAAGATGGATATATATAATTAAAACCAATCTAAAGATAAGTTGATATGTTTTAGCTCATCCATCAACGCGGCAACACATAACGCGTTTTTCTAGTATAATATAACATAGCTACTCATTTCCGCCATATAATTTAAATGATTGATTCGCATAAGACATTGTGGCATGTGGCTTTATTGCTGCAGTTTTCATTGTACAGTTCCCAGCAATAACCTAGGGCTGTCAACACATTTTGATTTATATTTGACATATCTTTGACATGCGTTCAACCTCTAGACTTGCTATTGGTCTTTTGCTTGCATTCTAGTTTGATCGACAGGCATCTGTACAATACCGAACAAGATAAAATCATATTCCGCGAATATTGGGCGTTTTGACAGACTCAGCTAATTTTTTCCAAATATTTGGAATAGTTATTTATTTCTAAAGGTTTTTTTCTGTCATAACATAATGAGACGGACCAATGGTGACAATTAAGATTTGCACCTTACTACTCCTTTAAGAAAACTAATAAGGTAGTCAACAAGGTTTGTAGGCCTATATAGCTTTCCATCAAATTCCATATAAAATCTTGCTCATCTTGGGCAAAGCATATAGTTCAGTAGATAAGGCAAAGCATTCGGGGTTTTGTGATAGAAACGTATAAATTTCACCACATGCTCAGAGAAATTAGCTTAAAAAATAGGCTACGGAGGACGGCGGATTTCTCAACCGTTTGGGGGTGGCGGGGGTGGCAATTGAGGGGTGGGCCTTTAAGAAATAATTTTTATTTTCAAAGTTGTTTCTAATGTACATATATTTTCTCGTGAACTGTACTATAAAAGAATCGTAAAAATTTTCAGTTGAAATCAAATTAGAGGACAGATAAAATAACAATTTCATTGACCTTTGACCTTTTGTTTGATATAATTTCAATACGAAATGAAACTGCCCTTGTGACCATTCGTTTGAAAGCTGAAATCGCCCTGAATCAGAAAACATCAACATCTTGTGGGTGTGTTGACCTTTGTTCTTTAATTATTAATTAAATTGACAATTTGTATGTATACACAATAGCAATTGTGTGGGCAATATACATTAACTATTTGGGGTTTTGTGATAGAAACGTAAAGATTTCACCACATGCTCAGAAAAATTTTCTCATCAAAATAAGCTACAGAGGACGGCGTATTTCGTAACCATTTGGGGGCGGCGGGGGTGGAAATTCGGGGGTAGGTAGTTGGAAATTAATTTTTATTGTCAAAGTGGTGGATGAAAGTTATAATATTCGACTCCAACTATGCTATTAATGTATTGTAAAAAAATAATATTCAATCCAAAAAATCGTCTTCAACGTGAGTTGACCAATTGATTAACCTTTGGTCTTGCATACGTTATAATTTAAAAAGAACAGCAATATGCCCGTGTGAACATTCGTTTGAAAGCTTACAATGCCCTGAATCATAAAATATAAACATTTTCAAGCTATGTTGACCTTTGACCTGTAATTATTCATTTTATGTATTATTTTATTGAATATACATACTGATTATATATTTGTTTATGATTATGATCTCCAATTTGAAAAGTGAAATTGAGCAATGAGGATATATCTAGAAAGAAAAAATCATCCTTACCAGAATATTACTCTAATGTAATGCCTGCTATGAAATTAAATGAAAGTGTTCCTGTCCCAATATTGGAATGTCATCTTTCTCCACATAAAGACGTGATGCTTGAAGAAAAAAAGTTGCTAGAACATGTAGAGGCAAATCTAACAAGTGTGAGTGATGTGCATAGAGGAAGTGGAGATGAGTCGGAAGTTGTTAACATATCTTGGGCAGCATACAACGCTGCAAACCAAAGAGACTTTGAGGAAATCTCGTTCAATCAATGGCATGCTCCCGATGTTAGAAGAACAGGCACATAAAATGTCCATGATCCGCCATGCAATGAACGAAGTAAAACAAGTTACCAATGTTTTGAATAATGAACAAGTTCCTGTTATTGCAATGGATCGACCACTCTATACGATTGCAAAAATCTTCAGTGGAATTTTCTAGACTTATATGGTGAAGACAAGTACCTAATTATGTTTGGAGGATTACATATCGAAATGGCCATGCTTGAAATGATAGGTGTCTGGTTGAATGGCAGTGGTTGGGTGGAAGTTTTAGCGAAGGCGCACGTGGCGTTGGACGGTACTGCACAATCATTTGTGCATGCGAGTCATGTCACGAAAACAAGAAGAGCACACCAGGTGCACACTGCAGCACTACATATCCTCCTCAAAGTACGGGAACATGATACACATACATATTGCTTAATCGATAGATATTAATGTTAAAATACCACATGTAACATATCATTTTTTTTTTTTAAATCCTTATATTTATTTTTAATTTTTTACTGTGAGTCACGCCAAATGAGCGCTACGTCACACAGGCGTTCCGTGAGGGTATGTAGCTGGCTGTCGGCCGCCCGCTTTATATATATGTATATATGAAAAGATATAAGACAGAAGAGCCGTCACCGCAATTCCTGAGGAATTATCATTCCCATGCCTAATCAATTTGTTCTTCATTAACTCTACAACAAAGTGTTACGTCAATAAAGATGTACTTTTCCATTTTACAAACAACAAAAATGCTCGCTTAGTCAACATTGAGAAGTTCTAATTTCATCTAGTAACAGAACAAGAGCTTTGAAAAGAGGGTTTTGTTCTCTCACTTCTCAAAATAGACAATTCTGCAACCTTCAAGGATCTAAGGCCAATCACCATCAGGGTAGTATTTGAGCCTAGGCAAACGAGGCAGCTGTCAGGGCGGCAAAGTTTAGGGGGGGCGGCATTTCCTAAATGTTCCATAGACTATGTATTCTCTATATTTGCACAATCATCTTCAAATGAGAAAAAAGTAAAATATATTATTGACATAAATGCAAGAATTGAGTAAGCATATACTCCACATATAATATAGAATCGGACTTACTTTGTGGAATATTTTACAATGTGACTATATTGACAACTTTGCTGCGAGGAAAGCGCGAGGTCAGCAGTTTTAGAGGCCCATACTTTCAAGGGAGTTAACTCGATTATAGGGTGGGGGGGGGAGATCATTTGCCTAGGTCGGCGTAAAACTCACCTCTAGTACCTTGGAGCTAGGACATTTTTACAGTGGTTGGTAGACATGGTAAGGACTCGAGGCCTCTCATTAAAATAATTTTCTACCATGTTATTATTTCATTATTATTTTTATTATTATAACAGTCACAGTTGCGCATAAATGCACGGTGGCATGGTCCTCATCCTTAGTAGTTTGAATCATTATAAAATTAATCAATAACACATAATGAACTCAGCAACCAGTCTAGGCTACATTAATATTATGAAATTGCGTATGATTAAAATTTAAAGAACCAAGACAGTAACTAATTGATTCATTCCTGGACTTGCATTAAAATAATCTTCGACTGGAACAAACTTCGGACCACCAAAATAGTCCATTACGCAAACTTGTTCAATGTCTAATTTTGCAAAATACCAGTTATGATCTGAAACATAAATGTAAGTCATTACTGATGGAAGAACAAATATTCAATGTATGTATGGCTGCATTATTAAATGTATGTATTATTTTTAATCATAATGGGTTTCATACCCATTGGCCATTTCCTCATAACAGGATGTCTGGAAAACAGTGCTTCCCTTGCAAAGTCACACTCTGATGATCCATTTTCCAGCTATAATGAAACAACGTAAAAGTTTAGTTGAAAAGTACATTTCATTGATGAAATACTACAGAAGCGTTTGAACAGGGCAAGCTAGGTAAATGAAAAATGCATTATAATAAGAAAAATAAGACAAAGAAAAATAATAACATTATTACCAATGATAAGAATGTTCATTGTATTTCATTATAAGCAAACAGAAAAATCAAATTTTCACTAGACTCCTATATTCTTTAAGTTGCTCAAATTCATTCTATAAGCCAAGCCATTGGTTGAGATAGTTACTGCTTTTTATTGTGGTTGAACTATAGCTAGGTGGCTCCTCAAAGCAAGCCTGCCTCGAGGGACCGCACGCTGGGTGTTCAACTTCCCCCCTCCCACCCCTGCACGATCAAGCTTTAGCGCCACTGTAGAAAGGCATCAATATTCAACAATAGAAACATTTGGGATACCTAATACATAGTCAATATGTGCTCATTACTGCTTGTGGAATGAAAAAATCACCATAAAAAAGCATCAAATTGAAAAAATGACTCTTTTCGCTCACAGACACCAGACTTCACAATGATTATCGTTCTAGAGTGGGGTAATCAGACATCCCACTCTTTCCTGGGATTGTCCTTGTTTTGATTTATCCTTCCCGGCATCCCGAGAATTATTCTCGGGGTCATCAAATGTCCCGGTTTCATGAAAATGGCAGAAATATAATTAAATTTATATCATTGGGTATTGTTCATACATCATAATTCTCATTCTTATACCTCACTGTTCTTTTAGAATTTTAAAAACCACTGTTGACACTTCACATGTTATTTCATAGAATTTCAGAGAGTTGTCGAAATTGTTGTTTATTGGTCCATGGCGCAACGCAGGCTTTCGTTGCGTTTCTATTTCAGCCAAAGTCCAACCATTGCATGTCTTGCATTTTACAATCATATTTTATCTGTTCTATCTCCACGTTGCAATTAGTAACCACCTTTCAATTCAGCAATTTATGTATGGTGTGAGCGTTTATTTAGATACCGTTATAATCATGAAGACACGGAAATGTGTTGATAACAATAATTCACAAACTGCATATTTTCATTTTTTTATTGGGTTTAACGACGCACTATAATGATAACTAAGATCTATTGGCGTCGGTTGAGTGATAGATGAGATGATGAGATTAAGGTTTCTTAGGTATCGGGAAGGATAGTGGGGAGGAAGCGGTCGTGGCCTATATCGTAGGAACCACGAAAAACCCCTGTAAAGATGAACAGTGGCGGGGATCGAACCTGGTCCGATATTCCCCTTCACCTCCCGGATCACACCAAGCGAATGCGTTAACCACTCAGCTACAAATAAATGCCGGTATAAACCCATATTGATCATCATTGAATATATTATTCACTTCTAAAAATGAGGTTATCCTACACTTTAAAACAGTTTCGTAGACCTATAAGAAAATTGTCAACAACGACAATGGTCTATAATTTCCCATTTGTCTTTTCAATCCTTCATCTTTGTATGTAGGTTTGACTATAGCAACTTTCATATAGTCAGGAATAGTGCCTGACGTTATACTCAGGGGCGTTTATTCCATGGAAGCAAGAGAAGCAATGCTTCCCTTTCATTGCTGCTTGCTGTAAATAAATGTTTTAAATACCCACCTTGAATTTCTATCAGACGAAATTGAGAAACTAATGAAGTATAATAACTTACATCAGGGACGTTGTTAGGGGGTGTCATGAGTCTCAAATCAACATTTGCGTCCCCCCATTAATTTATCCTGCATTAAAAATATATAATGTTGACCTACGAATAAACAAACGATTAAAAAATTTTACCTAATCATATGGTAAATGATAATAATCATCTCCTAATCATCTCTACTACTTTACACTCCCTTTTTTTCCTTTTCAATAATGGTTCAATAATTAAATTTCAAAACTGCTCGTGAATCGCGAGAATCATTTGAAAAATGACCATATTTCCAGAAAATCACTGCTGGGAATTTTGCTGGGAGAAATCGTGAAAATAACTTCGAAAATGTCCATAGTGATTCAATCATTGGACTCCACAACTGCTTGTAAATAGTAAAAATGACTTGGAAAATGACATGAGCCTATTTCAAAAAATTCCCTGCAGGGCTTTGCTGGGAGAAATCGCAAAAGTATAACTTCGAAACTGTCCATGATGATTCAATTATAAGACTCCAAAGCCACTTGTGAATCGCAAAAATCACTTGAAAAATGTCCATATTTTCAAAAATTCCCTGCTGGGCTCTGCTGGGGGACTTCTGCCTCCCCAGACCCCCTATTCGCACGCAGCTGGTGTCCAGCTGGGCGGTCATTTTGTTTATGTAACCTGTGCGCCCTCCCAATACACAAATTCTAACGACGTCTCGTACTTACATCAGATTCAATTTTTCCCAATAAGCAAGTTAATTATGTCCTCTCTACAGCTACGAACTTGATGTTATGCGTGCATGGTATATAGATGCAAATTCCGTGTCATCATGTCGCAGAGGTGACTAGAGAGAGAGAGAGAGAGAGAGAGAGAGAGAGAGAGAGAGAGAGAGAGAGAGAGAGAGAGAGAGAGAGAGAGAGAGAGAGAGAGAGAGAGAGAGAGAGAGAGAGAGAGAGAGAGAGAGCTGCCCACAACGATGCAATGTATTGCCTGCACGTGATCATGCGCAGAAGACGTAATGAAGTCACCGGTCACCGTAGCGACCGCTCTCGGACACAGTCTTCTTTGAATTCCATGTTTACAGAGAGATTTGTTTTATTAAATTCAATTATGTTTTCATCTTAGTTTCACTCATATTCGAATTTATATCATGATTCAAAAATCTGGATGCTCAATTAGACACTTCCATTTGCTTATTCAAATGAAATAAACGTGAAGAATAACAAGATGGGGTTGAATACAGGGAAGTGCAAGTTAGTCACATTTGGTAAGAAGACCATAAGGACGGATGTAGTGTATGAGGTAGGAGGGAAGACACGATAGTCGGTGGAAAATTACAAGTATTTGGGGGTGGTATTTGATAGGCGTTTAGGGTGGGGGAGTCAGATTTAGAGAATAGTAAAAAAGTGTATAAATGCGCTAAACTTTGTAATGAGGCAACTTAGGGGGGCAGGTATGGAGATTAAGGAGAAAGCATTTTTCTGGTTGGTGCGTCCCATGGTAGAATATGCTAGTTCAGTTTGGGATCCTTATAGATTGGGTGAGTTAAGGGATGTGGAAAGGGTTCAAAGGATTGCAGTAAGAAGGGTTACAGGTAGGATTAGGAGGTGGAAATGGGGTGAGAATGAAAGGGGGAGAGGGTGAGAATGTTGGAGAGTCCAACTGAGATGATGCGAGACCTGGGATGGCAGAAGTTGGAAATACGGAGGTAGGAGGATCGTTTATGTAATTTTTTCAGGGTAATGGAGGGAGAGGGGGGATCTGCATAAGTTGATTGAAAGGAATAAGTCAGGGTATGGAGGTAGGCGGGGTCATGATAGAGCGGTAGTCATAAAGGGGGCTGATTGGATGTCGGCAAGTTCTCTTTCTTAAATAGGACAGGTAGGGACTGGAATGGGCTTAGTAGAAGTGTTTTTGAAGGAGATAAAATTAGGTTAAAGTTATTCCATCAGAGGATTAGGGAGATGGTGGGATAAGGGTAGTTAGGGAACTTGCCACCGCGCATTTATGTGCAATTGCAAGAGTTGAATAATAATAATAATAATATCATTTATATTTCACTCTTACGAATAGATCCGTCCAACAGCTCTACAGATTTAATGCTGTCGATTGCATCCACGCATCAAAAAGCGTATAACTCTAACAGTAGTAGAGCGCTGACCGCGGTGCCTCGAG
Organism: Brachyptera risi; assembly: GCA_964007535.1. Lineage (NCBI taxonomy): Eukaryota > Metazoa > Arthropoda > Insecta > Plecoptera > Taeniopterygidae > Brachyptera > Brachyptera risi. The sequence continues at coordinate 68,672,136 of OZ023327.1, read as the reverse complement.
CAAGCACAAAATGTAATTTAATATTCTGATTGGTTTACCAGTTATACAAAATAGTTGAACTGTTGAAGACGATGGATAATGAATGATGTGAATAATTGTTCTGTTGTTAATGATTTATTATTTAATAAATAATGTTCATTTTCATATGTTCATATTCAATATATTTTTATATCTTATTTTATATGTTTGACCCTTGACTTGGTGATTGTTTGATTGCTTCCCTTCCCAAAAATCTCACGACAAACCACTGATTATACTTTGATTTATTAGTAGCGTTAGTACATTGACAAATAAGTTGATTGTTTTCCTAACTACAGCCACCTTGATTTAATCAATACCAGTAGACTCACTATTTTTAAGACTCATGACAATGTTAATTATCTCGTTATTCGTCACTGGAGATAAGTAGATCGACTTTGATCTCTCGACCATCATTTATATATTTGGTTTCATGTTCTTTCGTAATATGTATGTGTTTCGTTATTCCATTTGGAATATTGATGTAATATTCATTGAAATAATTAACCTTCTTGCTTGGACCTGTAATTGCTACGTTATCAACTTTTACATTTATAGTTCCGGGTTGTTTACTTTTTTGGCAGTCTGTTTCTCGCTTCACAATATCCCTTAGCTTTTTTGGCTTATTAGCTGCTTCTTTAATCATAGTCTCATTGTACATTAACTTAGTCATGTTTACTCATAGGTCAGGGCTTCCCAAATGGCGGCCCTCAGGGTCTATTCAAATGGTGGGCAGTATAGGACTTATGAACCAATGTAAAATCACTCCAATTTAGTATAACATTCTGTGAAATCAAATTGAGAATACATTTGGCAAGGGTTAAACTGTTGTGACGAGCCAAACGTTTGAACTGACAAATTCTCAACAAAATATTACCATTTGGCTTGTGACAACAGGCGCACCCATTTGGCAATCTTGTGAGCTTCCCCGGTCGCGACAGAATGAAGACAAGAAGACGAGAAGTGCAATTTAAATAATTGAATTTTAATTTTGATTTGAATTTTGATTCAAAAAGCTTGAATATGTGTGTATTAAAGATATGTTCTTTGTATACTGGCGTACCATATTGAAAACTAGTGAAAAATGAATGAAAATCATTGGACAATTGACTGTGTTTTTTTCATATATATTGGGCTTTAACAATGCACTATACTGATGGCTACGATCTATTGGCGTCGGTGGATAATGAATAAGATGATGGGATGATGAGATGAAAGTTTATTTCATCAAGTGTTCTGGATGGTGGGATGGAGTTGGTGTGGCCTGTTGTTAAGGAACCATCTCAGTATTAACCTGAACGACAGAGGGAAACCACGAAAAACCCCTGTCAGGATGGTAGACCATGGTGGGAATCGAACCTTGGTCTCCGGAATGATGGAGAGGAAATGCATTTGATCAGCTTCCCAGATATGCTGCAAGATTTTTTGTTCAGGCAAGCTCCAACGAGGTGTTTCCTAATCTCTTACTACTAAGGGCTGGGCGATTCCCTCCGCCAAATATCTTAACAAGCCTAATATTCATTATAAGATCTGAGCAAATGTAATTAGATACTAGATACTTTCAGGCTGGAAAATCATATCAGATTCTCACAGGCCTACCAATCATGAAAATCAATTATAAACTCTTACTTTTTATGAAAACACCATTTTCAAATAAATACTTCAAAATATTTGCATTATGGCAGTAATAAATTGTAGTTAGTATTATTCCCTTTTGAATCCATGCAGACAAGATGAACAGTTTGTTATTCAGTTATAAATAGAAATTAATGTTGCCATCTGAATGTGGATGCAAAACGAGGAAATTGTGTCGTTTTCATAAGCAGCATACAAAATGTATATAGTTGCGAGACTATACATTCATTGTTCTGTGACTTGGTAGCTTTATAATTAATTTGTTTAATTCAAGTAGAGCACCCCTCCATTGTTCAGGTCATCTGCAGCCACTGTTGCTTTCGGTATACACAATTATACTAGGAAACAATAATTTGTAGGGCCCACAAACGTAGGAAATTTGTACATAATTATTTATCCCAATTTATGTCATCCTTGAAGTAGAATATGGCATGATATGTATGTGAGGATGTACTGACCTTTCTTATTCTTCCTGTCAGTGTAACATGTGCACATCTGTAACCATGACAGTCAAAAGTATTTTGATATATTAGCAATTAAAAGAATACTCACACGTGATGAGGTTATTTATATAAATGGTGAATCAATTAAATTCACACTCTTTGTGAGGGTAGTTTTGTAATTTTATTTTCATCCTGATATATTCCCTACTGAGTAAAATTGAAAATTCAACCCAATTTTCTTTAAAGTTTCTAAAATTATAACGAATTCAGGTCTACATTCGTGATATGGAAATGAGCCACCCAACATTATCAAAAAGTAATTTTTCTCCGATACTTCGTTAAATGTCATAATTGACTTGAAAGAATAGGGTGAAGCATGACAACTTTGTACAACTTATGAATTAATTATGAAAATGGAGTAATAATTTCAGAATTTTGAGAAAAACTCAATCTCTCAACATGTTATTCTTTGTCATAACTAGTCTTGAAGATAGAGAAAGATTAATTTTAATATTACAATGCACTGTATATTATTTAATTTCACATTAGTAAGTAGTGATGTAAATTATAACTTTCCAATGCAATTTCCCTATTCTAGTAACTTTCCCAGATTACAACAAAGTGATGTGAAATGAGAACTGAGATGTGATCGTCAAGGTCACGCGGTACTTTTGGAGAAATGAGGGGGCTCTTGACCAGTGCCGAGATGTGATTAGATCAGTAGAAATCTACTTGCCAAGTATTGTCTTATTTCAAACCTTCTGGCAAAGTTGGTCCATCATACCATTGCCAGAGTCAAACAAAATAAACCTTCTGTTCTCAGAAGAAAATGATTACAAAATTTGGCTCGGTTTTCTTCGACTCACTTACACTTAATTTATTGAAAGCTTATGAATGGTATCACATGAGTGTAGAAATTAAATCCAATTTTGTTTCATCTAATCAAATATCATTTATTGAAAAAAATTGGGGTTTGTGCAAGTCATTTTGTTATTTCTTTTATTCTCCACGTTAAAATTAGAGAAAAAAATCATATTCAACATTTTCTATAGCTATAGTAGGCTTACAGTACTGCAATACATACATGAGAATATAAATATCAACTATCAGTCAAATAATTAAAATTGTCAAATTGAATGTTCAGTTGCTTTAGAGGAAGCAAACTTGAAAATTCCGTTTGATCTATGCATGGAAACATATACATTATATGATCTGATTATAGGAAATAGATTTCCTTGGTACGAACCTTGGATCTTCTGGATCGAGATTTTGATGCTTACAATAATCTCCTTGGGCCAACGTCATAACTAAAGAGCAACGACTATCCCTCTAGAAAAAAAAGAAAATGCTCTAATTAATTCCATTTGATATTACTGTAATTCTCTAGAAGTTTATGAACAAATTATAAACTTGGGGCCACTCTCGGTAGCTCAGTCAGCTGAGGCACTGCTTCAGAAACTGAAGTCACCGCTGGGCGTGGGTTCGATTCCCGCATAAGGCATGGGTTTTTGTAAATGTCCTATCACTAATCATCGCTTCATAGTTTCATAATCACCTGCTCATTCGTACCCCCGTATAACCTAGCTATTGGTGGGGTCGTTAAGCAAACAATAATCATCATAAACTTGGGGCAAACTGTGCATAACTTGTATCACATATGAAGAGGTACAAGTAGTAGAACATGCACCCCACCCATTTCCATAAACACTACACACAAAATTCATCACTAACAAAATAATGCTTGCTGGGCCTACAGTACGGGGCAGATCCAGGTAATTACTATTATAGCACTCACAGTCGCACATAAATGCACAGTGTCAAGTTCCCTTTCCCTGGTCACGACTGTTTGACTGCCTCCCTAACCTTCTTACGGAATTGTTTTACCCCTTTTTGCCCATTCCAGTCCCTACTTGTCCTATTTTAGAAAGACAATTTGCCCACATCTAATCTAGCACCCTTTATAACAACCGCTCTATCTTGAATTTGCCTACCCCCATACCCTGACTCATTCCTTTCAATCAACCTATTCAACGCCCCCAACCCCCTTCTCCTTTTATTGCCCTGAAAAAATTACATATCCGATCCAATTTTCTCCGTTTTTCCAAATCCTACGAGCCCAAGTTATGCATCATCTCAGACAGATTCTCTAATATTTCTATCTATCTATCTATCTATCTATCTATCTATCTATCTATCTATCTATCTATCTATCGCTCTCTCTCTCTCTCTCTCTCTCTCTCTCTCTCTCTCTCTCTCTCTCTCTCTCTCTCTCTCTCTCTCTATATATATATATATATATATATATATATATATATATATATATATATATATATATATATATATATATATATATATATATATATATATATATATATATATATATATATATAATATATTTATATATATATATATATATATATATATATATATATATATATATATATATATATATATATATATATATATATAAATATTTATAAATATTTATATATATATATATATATATATATATATATATATATATATATATATATATATATATATATATATATATATAAATATATATACAGTATATATACCGTTCTGTAACCCTACTGACTGCTATCCTCTGCACCCTTTCTACATCCCTCATTTCACCTACCCTATATCGGCTATCTCATACCGAACTTGCATATTCTAGCAGTGGACGCACTATTGAAAAGAATGCTTTTTCCTTAATCCTTAATATGCCCATTTCATACTACTTAGATGGAGAAAAAGCTTACCGATAAATCCTGTGCTGTCATGTCAATTGGGGTCATATAGAGATATGGTATACCTGTGGATGAACCGTTGTTCATCATTCCATCGCTCACAGAAAATATGTTTGCAAAAGGAAAGGTTTTTATTTTTGACATCGATGAAATGGTACCAACAGAAGCCCAATCTGCATTGTGAACAATATATCTCGCCATACGGGCAGCTTCAAATAGAAAAACCAGCTTCATTAATCAACACTAATATTTTAATATTATTATATTTTTATAATTATATTCATAATTTCATAGTAAGACAGGCATTTAGTAGTTTCATATGTATTTTGTAGGACCTATTAAAAGAGAAAATAAATATTATTCCAGAATAATCAAATATTTAATTAGAAAGATTAAATAACAATCAGTTGATATAACTAAAGAGTACCAATAATTGAAGTTACATATTAAATACTTCAAAATACTTGCATACAGAATTCCAAAACATATATTGAATTACCTTCTGCAGGAGGAGGAGGATCATCTGAAACCATATTACTATTAATTCTTTTTTCAGAAAACAAAGCCAAATCATTTCCAGAGAAGGATCTTCTCTTCTCATTGTTCGTGTTTTTCGATTCTACGTACAACAATGTTGTCAACAAGAACAACACAAATACAAACTGTGTGCACATCGTCACATTAATAGCAGTTGTAGCAGCGCGCAACATGTTCGAACTGAATGCGTAGTAGCACCTCTGAATTGACGCAATGAATCAGCTGATTCAGAGAATGAATCAGCCCATAATTATTCAATTATTAAACGACCTACAAAGAACAATACTCTGTCTGATTTCACACAGTACGCATAAGTCATTAATTAATTGCATTACCGAAAAGCCATTTTGGAGAGATCAACAGAAGAATAAGAATTTGAATGATAGGCCTATACTATCATTTTCATTGACGATGTTTTTGCATTCTTGTGTGGTGGAAAAGTATGTGTAAAGACAAGTTTGTTTTCACGGCTTTGCATTGTGGGCTATTTAGTTATTCTACCTGGCTGCGCTAACCTTCTTCTTTCTCCTATCTAGCTCCCACTCCTGATTCTTTCAAATCACTAATCACTAATCACTCTTTAATAATAATAATAATAATAAGTCTTTATTTCTTTAAAACACAACACAGTTATACATTTGTTTACGTTGGTATTCAGAAGAAAATGGCGAGGTTCGGTAGGGATGCCGCTCTTCCAACTAACCATGTTTAATAATAATATAATAGATAGAGAAAGATTGAAACAATTGATGTTACAGTCTCAGATCGAACAAGAAAAAATTCGATCTAGTACGCATCGCTTCAAGAGTGCCCAGATGAAGAATGAGTTGGTAAAAAGAAAAAGGCCACAAGACTGGAAAAGGAAGAATAAAGTGAATTTATATAAATATATATAAATGACCTGGGAATGATTCTTAAACACTCCATCATTATTATTATTATTATTAACTCTTGCAGTTGCACATAAATGCGCGGTGGCAAGTTCATTAACTTATATGCTGATGATGCCTTGATAATATGTACCGGTATGGGCACAGATTGTGATAGTATTGAAAGCATGTTAAATGATGATCTAATACGCGTTTAAAAATGGATGAACATGAACAAGATGAAAGTAAACATTTCTAAGACCAAATCTATGATATTTTGTTCTAAAACTTCGAGATTGAAGAATAGGCATAAGTTAAATCCCATTCAGTTTAAAATCGAAAATGAAGGGATAGAAATGGTTAAAGAATTTAAATATCTAGGTGTATTGATAGATGAAGATCTTAATTTTAATGAGTCATGGTCAATATATCATGAAGAAAGTTGCAAGAAAAGTAGATCCATTTAGAAGAATATGTCATAATGTACCCATTGAATCAAAGTTAATGATCTACCAATCTATTATTGCCCCCCACATGGACTACTCATGGAGTTCAATTTTATTTTTGCTCGGGACGAATCAGATTGAGGCATTGCAAAAGTAGCAAAACAAGGCAATGAGGAGTGTTCTGTGGGTCCGACTAGATACATCCATTGATAAAATGAGTAAAGCTCTACTGTGGCTCAGTGTAAAGCAGAGGATTTTGACGAACACATTGTCTCATTTTTAAAATCACCAGGGGACTAGTTCCCAACTATCTTTGCAATAAGTCAACTTTCACCATGGATAAAAAGAAATATAACTCTCGAAATAAGTACAATGTTTATATCCAGAGATCTTCTACCCTGTCCCAAGACAACTCTTTTTTTTGTCAAAGGAATGAGAATCTTCAATAGAATCCCAATAGAAATAAGAAAGGGTGACTCTGTCGCTCAATTCCGACAAGGTTGTTGTAAACTAATACAGGCTGGGAAGATATCATCCCTAAGGCAAGTGAAAAAGTAAGCTTCTGGGACAAGCCTTAATAAACCTTATTATCTATACTTCTGTGCTTTCTTATGCTGTGTTTAACAGTAATGTTTGTCTGTTTTTATTATCATTATGTCTGTTGCAGGCCTATTGAATTATCTATTCTATCGTTAATCATTATCATCCTCCCAGTGTATTTATGTAAAAAAAAAGCATATCCTGCTAGTAATAAAGAATCTATCTATCTATCTTCTTTACACTTCCTTTCTTCTTTTCGATAATGATTCAATCATTAGATTCTGAATCCGCTCGTGAATCGCAAAAATCACTTGAAAAATGACCATATTTCAAAAAAATCAGTGCTGGGAATTTTGCTGGGGGAAATCGCAAAAATAGTCTAGAAATAACTTTGGTAATGTCCACAGTGGTTCAATCATTGGACTCCAAAACTGCTTGTAAATATCATAAGTCACTTGAACAATGACATGGGTCTATTTCAAAAAATTCACTGCGGGGCTTTGCTGGGAGAAATCGTAAAAGTATAGCTTCGAAAATGTCCATGATGATGCAATTATAAGACTCCAAAACCACTCGTGAAAACACAAAAATCTCTTTAAAATTGCCCGTATTTTAAAAATTCCCCTGCGGGGCTCCCTTATAGCGCGTGGAAGGTGTTCAGCTGGGCGGTCATTTTATTCACGTAACCTGTGCGCCCCCCCCCAATACACAAATCCTAACGACGTCCCTGGGACTGGGGACTCGATAGAGAACATAGGTCATGATAGTGAAATTAATTGTTTCTTTCATAACATTGAACTGATTACATCAACTTTAAATGAGCATGTACAACTTTTCATTTTTGAATAAAAAGTACTAATTATAAATCAACTGTTCTTATAACAATAGATAGTGGATGGAATAGCATCAAATGTATTCTTTTCTATTGTGAAAAAAACTGTATTACAAATAAAATTTGCTGTTATTTGAGAATGATTCCAATTGCTTTCATTATTATATACAAACAATTCTAACTAATTCATATTGAATTTTACTGCTTGTTCACTAAAAGCCTAGTAATAAAATTATAGATCCGATTTTCATCAATTTCAAGATCAAGATCGTAGGCCTACACGTCAAATTTATGGCATTTGATGCACCGAAGCTGAATTACCATTTTTTCACACCACAATTTTTCAGGTTGGGTGCAGCGATGATTGTCAAGTTTGTTATTTCTCACCATACATGCTTGTACAAAGTACTGGCAATATACACATTCAATACCCTCACAGGTCCCAGAACTATCATTATCACCTCCCAAATTATTTTTTGAAAACTGATCAAGGTTTCATTTAGTTATTAGATAGAAACTTTTATACAAAAACAGCAAAATTACAAAAATTCTTGGTATTTGTACAGCATAAGACTGTGGAAGCTTTTTAGTTCTTTATTCAGCAAATACTGATTAGTAATGTACCCTACACACTTGCAATGAAGCGAGAAAAATAACTGCTCGTGAATTAATAAAAATGAAATTGGCAAATAAAAATCGTTCTACTACGAGTTATAACTAACCACACCGCATTCTTTGCTAGTACCTTCAACTAAATTTACAGAACATATAAATATCTAGGTTGGGTAATCTACAATGTGAGACAACAAAGTAAGTCCCTTTGATTAAAAAATATTTTCTAGGTAGAATCAAGTCGTTGAACTCGAGTATGCTCGGACACTGGCCGTAGTTTAGTCTTTATTCCTCTGCTGATACAACGAGAGTTGTCACATGTAGTACAAATATATAATTACAGAGTTGTAATATACAATGCTTACAATTTTTTCAAGGTTGCCTCCACTTACTTACTGTTGAGAAGTATTATTAGCCAAGCGTACGTTAGCAGATGTACAGCGACCCGCTAGTGTTGGATGCCAGTGTCATACTTGTCAGTTATACACATAAATTTCAAATCAAATCAACACCAATTAAGGGTTGCAACCATTATTTTAAAATATATGTGGGCATATTGTTTTCAATGCACAGCTAGGCACTGAACAAAAATATATCATGTAATTTTACAATCTATAAATTAATGCAACAATCGAGAAACAATATTCGATTAACGCAATAAGCATTTTCACATTTAACACGGAGATTTACGGATAGCTTTGACTATAGACTGTTGAACTGTAGCATGCAATGCCTTTTTAGATAAATATTAAATAGTTATTCAAATTGATTGTAACTGTCTAATTTTGTTAATCAGCAATAATATTACAGCTAGTAGGAATTTGTCATACCACAGAATTAATTCTGATATGAATAAGCATACCAATATGCAAACATGTGAGAAATTAAAGGAAGTGGGAGAATGATAATGCATGTAAAATATATCTTGTCCCTGGCCATTCAATAGAATTGATATGTCATTGTATAAAATTGTCATGCAAGGGTTAATCATAAAAAAATCTACTTTTCAACGTATCCATTGAATAAATAATGAATAAATGAATTTATTTGGGCTGTAATCATAATTTACAATAATGGGACTGGTTTTTATGTTGGAATAACATTAATCTATGCAGGCATACATTCTACAGAAAAATGTGGTAGCAGAATTATAGATTCATCAATTAGGCTTCCTCAAGAAAGCTTGGCCAATTAACGTCTATGCTTAGCTCAACTCAGTCGCAAACACAGACAGATAAAACCAGGCAAAACTGATATTGATGAGAAAAATTGCATGCCCACATTTTTATATTCAATTGAAAACTTAACAAAGATGATGAAAATTAGTCAATGATATTCCATTTACAACTTGCATGATAATATGAACATAACTCGTATGTGCCTATAATATATATCATATACATATTATCACGATTTACCCATTAAAGTAGAACCTCATTTATAAATTTGTCTTATTAGGCTACATTAATTACATTTATAAGTTTCATTTTTTTTATCCCACTCAAATACTTCTCATGCTGAAATGTTTCATTAATAAGTTTTTCACATTATACAATTTAATACAAATACAATTTATACAATTTATAAAATGTACTAATGAGGTTCCACAGTACAGTAGTAAATGGTTCAGTGAAGCCTGAATAAAAGTATTATGGCATTTGTATGTGATACCTGTAAAACAATGTCAATCCTAATATAATGATATACATATTATATACAATAATGACCAGGGCAAACTAAAACAGTTACAACTGATCAATACTTATGGAAATAGCTCACAAAACCCAAATTCAAAACCAATATACAAATCAAAATATATCAGGGGATGCCTACAATAAATATCATCAACTTGACAATGTCACCACTCATTAGTTGCATTCAGTTAGTTGAATCATTTGGTGGCTCGGTTACCCAAATATGTCAAATGTTCATCGGCAAGCTGCCACTACGGCCTATAGAGGTGGCAGCAATTCAATTTGGAACTAGGCACGATATATCAATAAATTTTCATCTCTGTAAATCAGTGAGAATTTAAAAAATTGTTCTAGTAGGCCTACAAAAATGACGAGGAATTTGAAAAGTGAATACAGAGTCTATTACCTATATCTACTTGTGAAATAACAAAACGGTGCGTTTGAAATGGTAAAAATTCGAAGCGACACACGGCAAATAATCTTAGAAGGAAACCAAAAGCACTTGGCATGACTGGTCTGCTTTTGCTGGCTATTAACTGAACACTTCTATTGTTGCAGTAAGCAATAGTAATGCAGGAATGTGTTTGAATCTGCAATATCTAAAATAAATATGGTTATTCACAAGAACTATTAAAAAAACTTTTCACATCGTATGAGTAAGTTTTGGAGCATTTCAAGAGGCCGGCCATTTGATATTTCTGACATTGTATTTAAACGTAGGCTAACACAAAGAAATACCAGTGGTAGCGTTTAAACTATTTACTTGTTATTTTATTAATATTTATTATTACTGAAAGTTCCTGTACCGATAATTCACTACCGAGTTCTCACTTAGCACAAATCACTCTGCAATGCTTCTGTCTCAATAACATACGTTGTTGGGTTCAATAGTTTGTTGGTTATGGTGTACAACAGGCTTTCTTAGCAGCACTCTCGTCTGTAGGTTCCACGTGGATTGGCTTCATGTTACCGGACGGAGTGTCTTCATCCGGACTATCCGGGATTTGCTTCTGAGACACGATGCGGTAAATCTCTGAAAAAGCATCAAGAAGTAAACTTGTACTGTCCATAATTTTACTTCATGAGTCGAGTTAGCGACATGGAATGAAATCGAGAGGATATCTATATTAACCCTTTTAATGTCAGCCATTTTGGTCAAAAACATGTCCACGTATATTTTCATCAATGTGCAGTAGTTGATATAAAAGTCATATCTCACAAACCATTTGTCTGATTTCAATTAAAAAAATAAGGTGAACGTAAAATAGATCAGTGATTTTTCATATTTTTGTTCACATATACCAAAATAATTCTTCATTACCATAGAAAATTATTGCAACAATGAGAATTCAAGTTTACAACACTAAGAAATCTATGAAATATTTGTTTACACTTTTTTAAGTAGTTGCATTAGAAAGAGCAAGTTTATATAAACATAAACACAAACACACACAAATATATATATATATATATATATATATATATATATATATATATATATATATATATATATATATATATATATATATTGACCCTATTCCGAGGAAATCGGAATGGTTAGCAGTTTACAATTATCAGCTTACCAACTTATAAATGTGGCTTATAACATTTATATATGGCTTAATATATATATATATATATATATATATATATATATATATATATATATATATATATATATATATATATATATATATATATATATATATATATATATATATATATATATATATATATATATATATATATATATATATATATATATATATATATTCTTAAATAATTTGATATTTTCGGACTTCGATTCGATATCAAATTGGAATATTCAGATATGGTTATTTCGATTTTGAAATGATGATCGAATTAAAAACTCTGAAATGGCTTAAATAAGTAATATGTCAGATAACTAAGTGACAAAAAAAGTGAAAAAGTGGATACCCAAACATGAGTGAATAAGAATAAATGATAGGGCCTCGCACACGGTTACTTGTTGCTGTCAGTAATCGTGTATGCTGAGTATATTATGTACAGAGTCGGGTAGGAACTTACCAAAAAGAACGTGTTCCTGGGAACGCATTCCTTTTCCAGGAACTTCGATGGGAACGGATTCCTATCATCAAGTCAACGGAATCACGTTACTTTTTATCGGTAACGAAGAACAAAATGTACGTTCTTCCTAATGTTCTTTTTGAACAGATTTCACTTCAAGAATTAATCAAGAATAAGTTTGCCTATTCTTATGATGGCAGATGAAATATTTTGTCTTTGCCTTACTTCGTTTAAAATTACTTTGTCTCACACACTAAATTGACTCAGCCCAATCCCTAATCCCTACCATCCATCCTGTATCTCATTATTCCTAGATGAATTTCACGGTATTTTCCTGTCTACTCCTTATCATACGCTCTTTTCGTACGTTGTCGTAGTTAGATGGATCGCATTAACCGAGTGTCAGTGAGAGGGGATAGAGAAAAATGTCAATAAGCGTACCTAGCTAATGCATTCCAAGAAAATTAACACTACCTGGGACATCACCAATAGCCAATGAAAATGAGATTACTTTCTAGATGCATATAGGGAGACTTGTATAAACACAAGTGGGCCTATTCCACTTCAGTGTTCCATCTCGACCCTGCTAGTGCTCGTGATGAGATCATCCAATTACTATTTGATAAATGGTGTTGTGGTAGTGTTTCGTCAATAATTATTGAATTGATTATGATAATTTACTGCTTCAACATCGATGGGGAGGGGGGGGGGGCAACGTTGAAATCTCTTGCTTAGTAACATTTTAAAATACCATGAAAATTCGAACACAAATCTCGTGCTTCGGTAACTTTCAGAGGAACTCGATTTTTAGGTAGCTTCTGAGTTCCTTCTTTTCTGAGAAACTGTAATGGTAACTAGCTCCTTTTTAGATCGAGTAACAGGAATTGCAACTAGTTTCTTTATTTGAGGAACTTACCCAACACTGATCATGTGTGTAGGGGAAAGAGCCCAACGTACTTGTAATGAGTTTTTTCAACTAGCAGTGTAAGATTGTTACAAGATAAGTACCGGATAGTCAATGAATTTATCCTTTGAAAAAAAATTGATCACCTCATGACTGTAAAATGGGTGGAAAATGAACAGACACTGAGACAGTATTACATGGTCAAAAAACATAACTACCAGCTCACATCATTTCCCATTCAATATCAAAGTTTTGATATTGTTCAGGATGACCAACCAATCAAGAAAATGCAAACAATATCGAAATGTGCTATATAAAAAATCGATCGAAAATATCAAATTATTAGGAATTCTATTCGATATCGAATATCGATCGAAAGTATGTTTTTTTAAGGGTCCAAATCATGTTATTTGGCCGTCTGTAAAAATTGTGATGCGTAGCGAGGATATTTCTTTGCGTTGATACTGAGCGTCAACGATGAGCGTCAACTGATGACTGAGAACAACGCAGAATGGTCACAATAATGAGGAGACTGTTGGTTGTCAGTGTTGAGCACGGGGCAAACACGCAATCGCCAAGACAGAATATGCTGTAGGGTAATATAAAGTGCAAATAACCCGTCGTTGGAGTGCCGTGAAACAACACAATTCTTTCATCAATTCATTCAATTCAGTAGTGTTTATAATATCTGACAATGAGTTCACGGTATCTGTTCTCCACTTGATTAGTAACTGGCAATTACATCGATCCTGAGGTTTGAAGACCGAGTACCCGTTTGTAAAGACTGGGTAGGACCAGTCATTACCTTGAATAACGATAATAATAAAAAAACGTGAGATGGAAAATTGCGATCTTATTATGTGTTTGTTTAATTTGTGCATTTCAAATTTCAAAATCGATTGCAGACCAAAGTTCTCACAACTACGTATTTCATTAGATAAAATTGCCCCTCCTCTGTTTTCCCCATTCTTAACACTAGAGGTCGGGCGTCCATAGTAGTGATCACATCAATGTTATAGACTTGACAAGACTGTGACTGCAAGTGAGTGTTCTCTCTCTATCTCTCTCGTAAGTTTTTCTGCTCTCTGGCTCTCTCTTTCTACTTGTGGAATTGAAATGGCTCCAAAAAACAATATTTGTAGCTGCAGGGCCGTTCAATGTAATTTTAGCTTCCCGGGCAAGCACGCAATTGGGCAGTCAATTGTGCACCCCCGAACTGAGTGTGCATATCGATGGTGAATGCAAGGAGGAAGCCATGCCCTGCAGGGAAATATCTTCTTTTTAATACGATTCCACGGGTTTTAGAAACTACACGAAATTTCAGAAATACAGGGATTTCAACAAGACTAATTTTGCCAAATGGCTGTTCCAAGAAAATAGAATGCTGAATCAATCAATCATTCAATAACAGTGATATTTGAATATAAAAACATTTACTATCCAGTTATGTGAATAAAATGCCATTAATTTGATTTATAGAATACGATTACTGATAGAACGTCACAAATGGGCGCCGATAGCGCCCCTAAATTTGGCCACCGGGCAACCACCCTCTTTGCCCACCCCTAGAAACGACCCTCGTCGTTTTTATCATCGTTATTCACAAACATCTCAATATAAAATTCAAAACCTGAAAGAAGCACGGTAGTGTTGTTTGTTGATTCTTGCCGACTCAACTACATAGGCTTACTAGATCTGATATTTTGGAACAGTAGGCCTACTCCCGATTCATTCTCAATGCAATCATGTAAAATATGAAATCATGGCATACATAGCTTTATAGATATTTATTCCTTCTCTCTTCCTATTTTTTCTCTCTTTCCTTCTTTCTTCCCTACTCTCCATCTATTTTTTTCTTTCTTTCCATTTTGTAATCGTCGCTTCCAATTCATGGGGGGGGGGGATCACTCCTCACCCCCCCTGTATATATAATATATATATGGGCCAATTGAGAATATCAGAACAAGGTTGATCAAGTCATTTTCAATGGAGATCAAATTGTGAGAACTCTCCAATAGAATATTCAAAAACCAATTTCAACCAGATTCATCTGTCTTCGAAACATTTTGAAAAAGAACGAAGTTGGCAGAATAAAAAATCATTCCATTTGAAAGATCCTAAAATGAGAAATAAAAACTGACTGCAGAATGTTGATATAGTCTCGGACCTGAGTAGATCATGGTTCATCAATTAATAGGTTAATCTGAATTCTAGTGATAACGTCACTCAATGTACTCAGTAAATCCTCTATAATTAAACATTCTATGTCTATGTACTACAAAAAAAAATTATGAATTATCGAAATATTCAATATCGAGCCAAAGGGTCAAAACAAAGCGAAACCCGTTGTTCGGATTACTGCAAAATTTTGACCATCAGAGTTTGAATTACCGAGAGTCTATTGTATCAATATTCTATCTAAAACAATTTTTGGATCTCAAACAGTCTGTGAAATATTCACAGAGATATTCACAAACAGTAGGAACTAAATTGATAAGGAAAACTGTGATTTCAACAATAATAAATATTGCTTGTAATCAAATCGAAAATTGAATAGTTCAAATTGAATCACATTAATTGATTCGATTAAGTATACTCAATGAAACCACAATTATCAGTATATCAAGTGTATGTATAATTCACAAGTCTCACTCTTCAAGTACACTTGCTTAGGGTACACCATTTCTTTAATTTGCCGAGACCTCATACCAAACCAAAAGATGTACTTTCTAACAAAATTGCAGTGGCTTCAGGTATTTATGGATCGAAAATAGAAATCCTATCGTATAATATTACTCCCAGCCTATATACTTCTTATGTGGGGTTTAAATTAGGTGAAAGAAAACCACGATTCATGAAATATCACTATAATTTATGTAAAAATAATCTCAATGTCGAATGGATCTGGACTCCTAATAACAGTGATAAACACCGCCATTGATAGCATTCCTGGTTAGGAATGAATGAATGAATGAATGAATATTGGGGTTTAGAGGAGCATCAACGACAAGGTTATTTTGCGCTGATTAAGAATGAACCAGATAAAAATCTCAGGTTGAAACCATGTTAAATTATCTGAACTCGCTGGAAATCATGTAAGTAAAGAGAAGAATTGGTGAATTTAAAATTATTTCTCTTATGCTAGACCTGTAGCAAGACTTACAGCACAATACAGAATTTAAATAACATGGGCAATTGATCAAACAATAGAGAAATTTGGAACGAGCAGCCTGCTGTAAGGCATAAACTATAAATCTAAGCACAATACGAATTGGCATGTATGTATGTGACTGTGTATATATATATTTGTCAAGGTTGCCATACAACATGGAAATTGCAATTGACATTGAAACTTTCATATCAGATATCGATTGAAACGTGTCGAAATTTTCAATTGATATTCAATCAGATGAAAAATACCGAATGGGAAAGATCGTGAGAATGGGTCTCATGATTCTTGATCATCCAATAAGTTCAAGTTCATTTTCACTCATTTTGAAATAATATACAAAATTATTTCAGACTCCCAAGATTATCAATTACGTTTTCAGAGGAGAAAGTCATTGACAAACTGCAAGTCATCTTATAGGTCAATCTTATACTGGTAGTACTGTAGTAAGTTTAAGAACACATGATGAGCTTGAGCTCTTTCCCATATTCGACATACACCATTACTGAAAGCAACAACAAACCTCGCACGAAGGCCCTATTATTTACTTGATTCACTATTGGTTGGGTACCGGTACTCACCTTTTAACTTTTTTTTTTTTGGCACTTGGATTTTGACTTATTTTTCATTTAGATATTTCTGATTTTTCAATTCAATATCAATCATTGTTTGGATATTGAATATTCCGATCCCATATGGAACCAACTTCCTAAAACATTGAAATCAAATGGCGACCCTAATATACACGTGCGTGATTTTTAAAAGATACAATATGGGGGAAGTAATATGTACTTCTAGTATATATATATTCGTATCACTGAAGAATCGAAAATATCTATCACATATTTGTGAAAATCAAATGAGAATATAACAAAATATAATGTCAATTTAATCCCATCATAGATAGCTAAAAGCATGAGATTGGAATATTAATAATATAAATTGAAAGGAAATGAAGTGATCAACATATCAGTAATACATGCACAGCATTCACAAACATTGATATTTATAGAAAGGAAATGAGAATGGGCACGAGAACAAAAATGAGCGAACAGATATAGCTTAGCCAGCGAGGAGGGTGGTGTGTATGTGCATTTATATTTATCAATAGGGGTGTGCTAGTTTAAGAATTCAAGTTCAAGTCAAGTTCCAGTTTGAGAGAAAATTACGAGTTGAATCCCCCCCCCCACACACAAAAAATGGGCCCCATCAGATATTGAGTTTTCAATTGGTTTTGTGTAAGGTAAATATTGTGAACCCTCGGTAATTGGAATTCCAATGAACCGCAAAAATAAATTGAATCGAAAAAATTCAAGTTTTTAGTTTTTCTAGTATAGTACACCCTCGTTATTTCGAATTCCAAGGGACCCCAAAAATCAGAGTTTGAATTAGAAATAGGCCTATATGAATTTTAAAAAAAAGTTTTTTGTTTGTATAGTATATAGTGTGTAAAGCTTGGCGCACGTGGTTAGTTACCTTCGGATGAAGTGTTTTCTCAACCGTTTTACACCACAACAGAGTTGGGTGAATACTATATGTTGGCGCAATATGGCCTAGTCGTTGACGCTCCGTGGAACAACAATATTCATACAATACGGTATTATATATTATCATGGCACTCGGGAAATATTTATCAGTGTTAAGAGTCAAATTACCAAACGAAGGTGAGGATTAAAGAGTAGAAAGCAATGAAGAGACCTGACAAAGCAATAAATACAATTATTGGGGCTTGCAAGCACGATCTGGCTGATTTATCTACAGTTGATCAAGTACTTACACCCAATCGGAATAATATTCACAGCCAATAAAATAATTTCAATTGAGTAATGAAGATGAGGTCTCAAATATATTATCTAGTCACTTTTCTTCAACAGCAACACGAAACATAGTTAACTTATCAAAGGACAAGAGCATATATTGGCTCATGTCCTATGTGGATGGAAAGTCCTTTGTAGTGATGTCTCTATAAATAACTACCAGTTCCCCCCCTTGCCATCAACACTCTGCTTCAACCTGCCCCTCATCCTGCTAGAACGCGCTGACACAGCAGTGTTGTATGCTTGTCGGGACGCTCAACAGCTAATGTTCATCGATAGGGAATAAGGATTTCAAAGGATTTTCATATGAGTAACAACTTCTGGACCCTAAAATAAATATAAATATAGAGAATATTATTTTGTGATGGGGTGATATGAGATGAATGATGGATGATGATGCAGGGTAAGAGAAACAAGTGATGTGAGAATGATGAGGTAGGTGGGTACAGGGTGGAAGAAATACATAGCCAGAGCTCAAAAAACGCACACACATGTGTGGACTGGACAATGCAAGTACTGGGAGGTAGGTTCCACAAGAATCAACGAACTCAAGTTCCTCACTATTTTTTCCACGGACTCATGAATGGAATAACCAACAGGTGAAAATTACAGAAACATTTATAATAAACCCAAAATCACAACATATTTCAATCTTGTTAGATCTAATCAGGTGATTATATTAGGCATTCTTAATACTTCTTCCACTCCGAGAAACAAACTTGCAGACTGTTTTCTGTGCTGGCTTGCCCGGGTCTGCCACCAGAGTGTCCTGTCAAAGCACCTTCTGGGCCTAGGCCTACATGAACCAACTCAGAATTCAATTAGAAGGTTATGTTCTCTGAGTTTATGATCTTCGTTCACCTGGTGGTTGAATGAGGACAATAAGGAACAGATCAGAGACTGAAAAGAGTGATAGGAAAAAAATCTCTAGCCTTTTCTTGGAATTGAATCAAGACCCCATAGTACCATGAATCGAAGAAAATTGCCATTCACCATCTACCGGGAGCTTGGCAATTTTCTTCGATTCATGGTACTATGGGTCTTGGCTCAATTCCAAGAGAAGACTAGAGATTTTGTTTCCATCACTCTTTTACATCTCTGATATGTTCCTTATCATCCTTATTCAACTACCTGGTGGAAATCATCAACTCAGAGGACATAACCTGCAAATTGAATTCCGAGTTGGTTCATGGAGGCCTGGGCCCAGAAGGTGCTGTGTGCAGACAGTGCACTCTAGTGGAAGGTCCAGGCAAGCCAGCACAGAAAACAGTCTGCACTTTGCTTCTCTGAGTGGAAGAAGTTTAAAGAATGCCTAATATACTCACCTGATGAGAAATAATAAGATTGAAACATGTCATGAGGTTTAGTTTATTAATTATTGATGTTACTGTGATTTTCACCTGTTGGTTATTTCCTTCAGAGTCCGTGGAAAAGGTAGTGGAAAACTTGAGTTTGTTGATTCTTGTGGAACCTTCCTACCAGTACTCGTATTGTACAGTCCACACATGTGTCTTTTGTGCTCTGTCTATGTATTTCTTCCAACCTATACACACCTCATCATTCTCACATCACTTGTTTCCATTCATTTATATTGGGTTTCCCGACGCACTATAATGATAACTAAGATCTATTGGCGTCGGATGAATGATGAATGAGATGAAGGTTTCTTAGGAGAATATTGGGGCTTTACGGCGCGTCAACGACGAGGTTATTTTGTGCGGTTTCTTAGGTATAGATATATATATACATATACATATAGATATAGATATAGATATATATATATATATATATACCCGACCTGATACTCATGTAACACTAAAATCGGGGTTTTCGATATCGCGCGGTTTTGGCGCCATTTACTTCATTTGTTGACTGATCCACTGCAAACAACTACTAGAAGCTGAGTAGATAGCAGCATCGTGCACACAAAATTGAGATATCTTTGTTTCCAAAGCGTTTTGAAAACAAAGATAGAGGCGAAATTTTGTTGAAAGGTGTTGGAAATTGGTTTTAACTTGGAATTTTTTACCACGTAGGCCTATGCTACGTCTATCTCATGATGAGTGAGGAAGATATAGATGGGGATCTCTATTTGGAAGCAAATATAGATCACTTGACTGGCTCTAGGTATATACCTCCAGTAGGCCTAGGCCTGGATCCAGTAGATAGGGCTATTTGCGCAACTTTTTCATTTCGAGGTTAAAATACTGCGTTTTTCCTGAAACCCGAAACGAAACCCGAGTTTTTTACACTAACCGACCCGAACCAAAAAAACACTACCCTTACACCCCAAATATTTATATAAATATATATATATATATATATATATATATATATATATATATATATATATATATATATATATATATATATATATATATATATATATATATATATATATATATGAGTCATTGCAGCAAGTTTAACTTTGCATTATTGTCCTTACAGATTCTCACTTTTTGTCAGAGTCTTGATACATTCACCCATGTATCAACTTTAAAGATACAACCTTGAAGGTGAACATTCTTTGGCGATTACATGTCAATCAGACCGCAACTAATGAATAGGGCAGACACCAGACACTCGATCGAAACCTCTATACATCGGCACTTCCAATAGCTCTTCACTTACTATGAACTAACAAGTAAAGAGAATCTCTTTCAAACCGTATGTGTTCTTTGCAACAAACTCCCTTCACTTCTTTCACTAGTGGTACCAATGTGGTTGAACAATGGTTAAATTGTACGGTTGATCTCATACAATCATGATTCCATATCTCACCATCAGTTCTAATAAATAGATTTCTTTTTTGTTTATTAATCTGCAGACTTGTCCAACAGCTTATTGACAGTCAATAAAGGGATATATTTTTTTCTTTGGAGTGGAAAGACACAAGCCTTAACCTTGATAATAAAGCAGGTTTAAAATGAATGCAAAAATCTAAAAAAAAAAAAATCTCGTAAAAACGTGTACGGTACTGGACTGACATTTTTATCGAACTTTGGCAGGTCGTTTCCCAATTTGATATCTGCAGGTATCACTTGTGTATCTAGTATTAAATATGATATTTAAATTATCAAATACTAAATATTGTCATATATGAATGGATAATTAATAGGGGTGTGCGAATCTATGTTTTATTATTTCGAACCGAATCCGAACCGAATCTTCATAAAAAGTACCGAATCTGAACCTTTTCAACATGCATTGTGAAGCGTGATAATGGGACAAACGACACTGCTGATCAAGTTACCCTTGATCCAGGAAGTGAAAATCCTATCTCAGCATAATGACTAGAAACTGCGAGGTATTCCACTGAAACACGTTTAATAAATGTTTTATCATGAAGAAGCATCATTTTCTCAATTTCCATCATTTTTATTTAACGCGCAGTTATAAACATCGTAGCTGTTTGCTGCATGGCGTCTGTCAGTGTCACCCTACTACTGCGTGGTCGCGACGTGTATGGTATAACCTTGAACCTTGACAAGGACGAGACCAAAGACCTTGGTCTTTGACGAGACTTTCGTTCGTCCGACTCGAGACGGCCGAGCGCCAATCGAAGCCGGCCATATATGACGACCCCACCCACTCGTAGGCTAGTGCGTATCGCACTTGCTCACGTGATCTAGAAAGTTGACAATGCAATGTTGCCACGTTTTTGGCGCCAAGATTCGAAATTTTCGAATCTTATATATTCGACCGAATCTGAAAGTGGATTCGGATTTGATTCGAAAAACATGGATTCGCACACCCATAATAATTAATGAAACTACTACCAACCACTAACAATCAAGTGAGCTAGCGTTCTTAATACAATTAGTACAACAGTGATATATGGTATGTATTATTATAGCAGTAGCCTAGATTAATATCTAAATGATTTTATATATTATTAGAATTCATTCATCAGCCAAAAATTGAGTTTGTAGTCTATGAAATCATAAACCACCTACTCAAAAATATGTGACACATATTGCACATATCCTAGTCTAGCATTGTTACAAGGCTAAAACTCAGATTAGATAGGTATGTTTTAAAGGAAACCATGTTATTTATTTACAAAGCCCTTCGATGACACAATGTAATTGACAATTTCATGAAAATGAATTTAAATAATATATATACAGTTTAAATAACTTAGATTTATATATAGACAATGAATCCAGAATCAGTTCCAAGATCTCTTGAACTTGAGCATAGCAATAGATAAAAGATATCATAGGCTCAAATCATGCAAATTAATTTGACAATAAAATCATGCACTGGATAAATTGTTGTACAGTTAACTTGCGAGTAATGAATGCAGAATGGCAAACGTACTAAGTTATGGTGGTGTTTGTTCACAGTGAGTCACTGGCAACATTGCTTGCGCACAGAGTCACTGTTGACCGTAGGCTTCACATCGATGGGTTCCACGTTCTGGGGACGGATTGTATCTCCCTCCGGAGGGTCACGGATTTGCTTCTGAGATACGATACGATAGATTTCTGTCGATATAACAAAATAAAACTTGATAAATAAAACATACGTATTTACTGCCAAAGTCTAGTTTCAGGCACTGTAATTAAATCAAGACAGATGCTAGTTAGTCTTTAGGTTCTGAAATAATGAGAAATTACTCAACATGAATAAATCAAAGAGCACAGTTCAGGTCATTCTTAGTCATTCATATTGATTGTCAATGTCCTGCTCTGTGAAACATGTTATAGCAATTCTATACAGACCTGCTCTACCTAAACAAAGAACCAAGATCTCAAACTTGATTAAAAACAATGCTAATCAATGCAACTACCCTAATACATTATAAATAAAATACCCAAGGCAGCAAATACGAAAGTTTAATGCAAAGAAAAGGTGAAGTTGCACTAGAGAAGTAGAATGAAAATAAGCCCTTGTGCTTATATAGTGTAGGCCTATACTCATGCTGAATACTTGATCGACATATAAATAGAGGTTGTGATTCATGCAGGTGCAGTACAGAAGTGGAAGTGTATTGAGTAAGCATCAGTAATTGAATTACAAATAATCAATGGACTACATACCAGTAAGAATATTCTGGAAGGCCGTTTCAACATTAGTAGAGTCGAGTGCAGAAGTCTCGATGAAAGAAAGACCGTTCCGTTCAGCGAATGCTTTTGCTTCATCTGTTGGAACTGCACGGAGATGCCTCAAATCCGATTTATTTCCAACAAGCATAATCACAATGTTTTGATCGGCGTGATCGCGGAGTTCACGTAACCACCGTTCGACATTCTCATAGGTCAAGTGCTTTGCAATATCATACACCAATAGGGCTCCAACAGCACCACGATAATATCTACAAATATATACACACGTTAATAAATGAAGTACTCGAGTTAGATGTAAGAACAGGGAAACCCTTTGACTAGTCACTTGTAGGACTTCCAAACTGTATTGACAACAGATTAAAATATATATAATGCAAAAGTTGGAATAACATCGATAGGAAATAATAATGCCATCCAGATTTTCAGAAAATAAGTAGGAACCCCAATATCGGCTCTAACATCAAAACATGGTAGATAATCATTGCATGTAAGACTGCTCAACCCAGCTTTCAATGAAAAACTTGGGATGCTTATACAAATATGTCAACTGCATAAATTACTAGATCAGTATAGCAAAGATTCCATTTCACATACCAAGAAAAATCAAGCTCGTTTTTTGTAAGCTGTATACCACTCAGAAAAAGTAACCAATCGTCTTGCAACTCTGTCTGGACATTGGTGTTATGCAAGAATGGAGTGGGATTGTTCTTGAGCACAATCCGTTCGGCAATTTTTCGTAAAATCACGATGAATATTTGAAAATCCTCGTAGGGATTTTGGGAAAAATGTTCAATTTTTCAAATGGATCATATTGAAATGAAATTTTTATAGGATGTTGATATTAATCTAATATGCGTTTCTACGAAGTTTGAAAAAATATGTACTATGAATTGAAAAAAAGGGTGATATAGAATCAAGTTTTACATTTGCTAAACTGTATATTTTAAAAATCATGATGTCTACGGGGGCGCTGAATAGCGGAATAAAGTCGACTTGGTCTTGTGACATGGGCTTCGGGGTAGGCCTACTTATGAATGGATGGTTGTAAAATGTGGTTAGGGTTCAGATAAGGTTGGACACCCACGTCACACAACTGAGTTGACTTTATTCCGGTACACGCTCTTCAGGCACCCATTGTGTCCCTGTTAGTCCTAGCTTGATTGATACAAAATTTGACATATTTTGAACTAGTTGTCAGTCCTAATCTATTGGTATAGGCTTAGGTATTTTAATGTTAATTTATATGGTTAATCTGAATTCCAGTTACAAGGTTTGAATAAATATTTTGACCCTTCAGTTGACTCAACATGGGCCTAGTTTTCAGATTGGACAATTAGACATAGTTCACGTGAATTCCTTGAAATGATCATTAGTTTCCAAATTCCCCTGATATTCATTTCCCGCACGAGAATAGCACATTTGAGTTGTTCACTGTTTTGTGTATGTCAACCGACTGAGTGCGATATGACCTTGATGAGAACGAGACTGCTGAGCTTGAAACAATAGCTCCTCAGTCAGTTTCGGACAGCCGAGTGTCAATAGGAGCAAGTTATACGAAATCAAGGATCGTCAGAGAGCAGAGTATACACGATCAGTGGGGCCGGTTTCTCATACATAGTTTCTACCGGTGGCATAGCCATCTCTTGCACGCAATACTAAATTGGCTAAATTCTAATGAGGATGAGTGGTGAATTTGTGGAAAAAGAGCTTCGTTGCTAATCCAAATCTGTTTAGATCGCATCAATTTTTTTTTTTTTTTGGGGGGGGGGGTCTTTTCCATTTCTGATTAACAAGGGTACACTATTTATATATACACATGTAGAGTACTTTACAAAAGTATTGCACATTTTCCAACTCATATGTTGTGTTATCCTAACTGTAGACCTACTCCATCATCCAACAGAAACAAAAATAGAAAATCAACTCATCACTTGAGTAATAGGCTTCCAAAAAAAATAGGCATTTACCACACAGTGCCCAACAATTACATCAAACATTTCACAGCAGTGTCAGGGGCGCTAAGAAAATCACACGCTCATCGCAAATGTATTGAAATTGCAACTTGAAAGAAAAAAAAAGTTGGAAAATCCGTGAAGTATAATTACCAACAAACTTTTGGAATTCAACTGATGATAAAAAATTTATATCAATCTGGCCAATTGCACTATAGCATCAATTTGTCTAAAAAAAACCACAAATATTTGAAATTCATCATTTTATACCATTCATTCATTTGAAAATTGCACATTTTAATGTTGAGAGAAAAAAAGTTCACATTCACGTCATAAAACGGTGCATTTGGCAATCTGATGCAAGCAGCTGCGAACTCGCAATCAAAAACAACTGATCTCCGACAGAAATTCTAGATTCTGGGTTTAATCCAGGTTATAACACAAAGCAGGAAGTCAACCAAAAGTCACTCATTTTCGAGAGGTATCCGAGGAGAGGGATAATGACTTTTCATTCTGCCCTTTTTTCAGTTGATCTTACATTGATTTTTCCAAAATGATGTTTTGACCAATACAGCTCAATTTCTCCAAGTATTATACAGAAATGTTACAATTTTTTAGAAATGGTAGTTTTAGAGAAAATTTTATGTTAAATGGATCGAAATGCCATGAAATATGAAGAAACAAGAAAAAATGAAACTTCGGAATATTTAGCTCATCAACGGTTCTAGCTGATGCTAAATTACTATATCTCTATCTTTGCCACCTGCAATTCCCAGTCAGATTTGTTGCTGTGCATTTTCTGGTAATATGGCTTTCCAATGCTATACTACAAAGTAGTACAATATGTATTGTATATGACTCAAACTACACTCTTACGGTATGTGTTCCAGCAAGGCCATAGAATACTTACGCAGATGTGATTGCTCTGTATCTTTCCTGACCTGCTGTGTCCCAAATCTGAGCTTTTATTGTCTTCCCATCCACCTAAACATAAAAACAATATAATTTACATTACCAAGTTAGCTTCAATTAAAGTACCATGAGGCATTAGTTGGTTGTCTGTGTAAGCTGTAAATAAACAGATCAGCAAGTCTGTACCCCTGACTAGGCTCTAGTATTTTGCTTGCAACAATAAACATGTAACAAACTCGAGGAACAAATTTGTATACAAACTCATAAAGCAAAGCTAACGTTGAGCAATGAGGTGATTCATATGAGAGGCGAGTAAGATAAACAGTACATGTTATTGAAAAGTAAAAAGACATAGATCAAACAACACAATGACAACAGCATTATTCTTCATCATTCTATTTCATTGTATCTATCCATGTTCCAAGTTTCCAACCAACCTGTACGTGATAGGATCTCTCTACGGTATAAGTCATTTTTACCATAAGTGTTACATATTTATATAGCACGGGTCACACAACCCTTACGCCATTCATTATAACAATCATCAATCATGATCAACCAAAAAATGTTGAAAATCATTTCTTACGGTACTGGTACCGGTAATGGAAAGTGAAAAAAAAGTTTTTCAACACGGGGATGAGTAAAACAGTCTTCCCTACTCGCACTTTGACGGAGTAGCCTCAATTTCTTCTCTACACCGCACAGTTTGTATCAAATGACTAACGACTAGAGATCTGCAGTGTTTCTAGTTTCATAGCTTTTTATGAAAATATTCCAATTTGTGAGCTGCAAATCACTTTGTGGCATACCCGTATTAACATTCTGCTTCTTTATTATTTATGGTAGGATTTGTTTTGAGAAATGAAAAGTAAGCAGTAAACTATATATTGACATTTACAAATTGGAACAACCAAACATTGAATCATGTAAAATAATGGGGCCTACGAATGAATACAAATTATATATAAAACACATAACTTAACATACATATGTTGTATGGTTGGTCAAAGACCAGTATTCTACCTGGTGACATGACCAGATCAGTGCTAGCAATAGTAAGACAAATTGTCATTGTCATCAACATAGTATGCAATACCACCACATCACACATGTTACATAGTCAAAAATGTTGACTAATTATGGATATTGCAATTGCAATACACTTGTAGGCAATATAGTGCCACAAGATCTATACCGGTAGTGGTATTTAAGCAGGAAACTACAAAATATCATCTACGTAGATGTTGCAGTCAAAATGAATAACCATGGCACAGAGAACCAACTCTCTAGTCCTCGCACAAGAATCGTTTTGCCTTCTCGGATATCAAAAATCCAACATGATCACATTGATACCGAATAAAAATAAATATATGAAAGAGACGTCCACTCACTATCTAGATTCCAGAAGTATACATTTCTTCAATTACATCGTTACCGGTATATGCCGTGGTTCTATCACTAGGCCTAATTATGATTATAATTGGGACTGCAACATATAACTTCCACATTCCTCTATTTTACTGTAGGTCTATACCAAAATGCTTCTATATTTACCGTCAGCCAAGTTGACGGACCCAATCAACTATCGACCTACCGAGGTCAAGTGTGTTGATCCACCACTCGAGCCAACGGCTATGTATGCCTTGAAATTCTAATAACTACAAGAAACATTGTCGAGTTGCTAAAAACCAGCCAAGTATGCAAATTGAAATATTTTTACTGCAAATAAAATCTGCAATTTGAAAATTGAAATTAAAATGAACCCCTCCTCTACCACACAAGCGCACAACTGAGTTTTATCTTTTAAATATGGCAACAGGTTTTGTTCAACAAATAGAAAGCACAGTATTGAATTAAATGTAATGAATATTCAATTTTCATGTTATATGACAAATTCAAGTCCCAACTGGCTGTGGATCATTACAATTAGGCTTAGTAGGTAATGGTAACACTTATAATGGGTGCCAGTGCCCATCACTGTGCACTCAGCAGTGGGTAGTCATTTCATTTTTTTTTTAATGCAGCTCAATGACCCCACCAACAGCTAGGTTACACGGGGGTACGAATGTGCGGGTGATAATGAAGCAATGAAGTGATGATAGGCAGAAGGACGTTTACAAAAACCCATGCCTTGTGCGGGACTCGAATCCACAACCGACTCAACCCAACCTGACCCGACCCGACTACTGCTACCTAAGATAGTCGACTCAGCCACGGGGTGGACGCTTCCGAGTCGTAAATCATCATGAACAAGCATATCACTCAAAGGAATACTGCAATTTCAACAATTTTTACCATAAAGATCGAGACATATTGAAACAATTCTTACCTGAATGCTTCTCGTTGCAAATTCAACACCTATTGTTGACTTTGATTCCAAGTTGAATTCATTTCTAGTGAACCGGGAAAGTAAGTTACTTTTTCCAACTCCCGAATCTCCAATGAGTACAACTATAAAAAGTAGGAAAAGAATGAATTTAGCATTTTATGTGGTTGTTATAGGGTAAAATACAGCCCCAATAAAATAGTACGTTTTGGTCAAATGGATAAAATTGAACAATGAATTTGATGTATTCCTAGGTCCAACCACACACAACTTACGATAGGTGTAATTGATTCTAAACATCAACTTTGGTCTAGATGTACGCAAAAAGCCTGAGCCTTGCTATGGATTGGTTTGAATTGTTCAAATTAGGACTTCATTTAAACATAGGCCTACAACTATGAACTATTTATGATTTTCACCTAACAATGACCATGTTCATCAAACTGCTGGGAAAAAATTAGTAAAATCTATTCAGCCCAAACTGGTTCAAACATTGTTTCATACATGTCGAATTTTGGCAAAACCGATCAAGTGTAACAAGGTTTCTAGGAAGCGATTTGGCACTACATATATAGAATTGAATGATAAATAGGCAAAACGGTGTGAAGAAGCATGCCCACAACTCTGGGCTAATAACAAAGCAGTGTGAATAAATATGGTGTTTTTAATTTCCAATCTGTTTCCCCCAAAAAATTTAGGTTTAAGTGATACGTAAAATACAGGCTTTATTAGAAACTTGAAGTGGTATAGTTTGCTGTATTTAGCTATACCGAACTTACATTGAAATACGTTAACAAATAAGAATAGTATTAGGAAACCAGCTTGATCCTTCATGTTTCAAACATGAATACGTCAATTCACCACTGCCCTGCATTTCTATGTGTGATCATTTTTACAAATTGCCAGTCTGCCGTGTGTGCAACTACATAGGCCTACTATCAATCACTCCAAGAAATAGCCAAGTTGGTAACTATAATACTGCAAGTTGCTACTCTCGGTTGGTAAAGGTGGATGGGTACATACCTGCCATCACGCAAACGTGCGCAACTGCAGTATAGAATAGAAACAAACATTCTAGAATAGAACGGTCTCCCTTTTCCCTCACCACCCCACGTCTTTCCTCAACTCATCATCACCCCCCCCCCCCACCGCTATGAACGCTCGCTTGCACGCAGCACGCACTCTTGCACATATCTTGAACTTGAAGACTCTATGTATAATAGTGTGGTTTTAATGGTCTGTTATTTGCTTGTGAATATCATATCCTCTATAGGCCTAAATGTTTTCATTTCCTACAAGGGTACAACACCAAGTTCTAGAGAATGATTGAAAAACATTTCATCTATAATTCTTGAAATTTCCAATTGGGAATATTCTATACTCTTTCTTTATAATTTTAATTCAATTATTTTCTTTGAGCTATATTAATTTAATTTTAATGCCAAGTTATGACTCACTCTTGTCTTCAATCAAAATGTTTTATATTAGCTTCAAGAGTGTTCACATGCAGATAATATAATTAAAATAATGGCAAATAAAGTTGGTTTATTTAGAAGGGTAAGCGGTTGTCTACCTGCATAGCCAAGTTATTATTATACCCATCTATTAATGCACTGTATGAAGATTACTGTAGTTCCATTTTATTTGGATTAAACAAAAATGAGATGGTAAAAATGCAAAAAATTCAGAAGAAGGCAATGAGAAATATTCTGGGGGTTAGGAGAGATGCTAAGATAAAAGAAATGTGTGAAGCTCTATGTTGGCTGAATATAAAGCAATGTATAGGCCTACTCATTAATACACTCACATTATTATTTAAAATTAAGCAAGGATTAGTCCCTAAGTATGTTTGTAACAGTAATAAAGTAAAAAATAATAGTGAAATTCATAAATATAGTACTAGAAATAAGAATAATGTAAATATAATGAGAGTAGCACTCAAGTCGGAAGAAAACTCCATCTATATTAAAGGGATGGGAATTTTTAATAGAATTCCTGAAAAAATTAGAGAGGCTAGGACAATTGCACAACTCAGAAGAGAGTGTTACTAAAATAATAAGAGATGGGCAACTTGTTCCCAACAAACAGGAACAAAAATCGAATTACTGGGATAGTCCAGAGGTTTATTAAAATCGAAATTATGAACATTTAATATAGTCCGTAAGATAATCATGTATAACTTTGTAATGAATGTAGGCCTACCATATTGTAATGTGAATTATGGCTGATGCAAAATAAATATAATTTGGCTACTACTACTACTTAGGGCTACTCACTACCATTTCCAAGTTCCTTGGGCTTTTGAACAATGACAATATTGAAGGACATGACCCTGGAACTAGATTTTAATGGATGACAATATTCAATCAAGTCCAATTTGACAGAAAACCGGAAATCTTCATCAATTTCAGAAATTGATTTTTTTTCGACTTCCAGAGACCACAAGACTTGTAGGCATCATCGATTCCATATAGAAAAATGAACAGAAATGAGTAATGTCTACGTCACGTCTCAGAAAATGGTCCGGGTTCTGGAGGACAAATAAATTAATCATACTTTCTGAAATTAAGATGATGATTTCTGGTTTTCTCTAAAATTGGGGAAAATGTAATTAAATTGACATTATTCGCTAGTTTCAGAGTTGTGATGTCCTTTTTCAGGCCTAAATTAAATTGGGAAGGTAAACAATTTAGCCTACGATGACTTAGATTGACAGGTAAATTCTGCCTGATACAAGTTCTAGGTTTGAACTAAATTTAGTGTGGCAGTTATATAGTGAAAAGGAAGAGTAGTGCACACATCTTCGTACACTCTATGATGGAAGAGTTCAAACAAATGGTTTAAAAAAAATGTTTTCCATTTGGATTTGCATCTTACACTTAGGCCTAGTATTTTATTTGAACATCTTTCTGCATCAGTTCCAATAGCCAAATTTTTTGTGTATGAATTCAGTTATGCCAATTGTCATAGTTACTGGTTTTTGTTTAGTTGGGTTTGAAGGTTATGAGTTCAATTTTTTTTTGCCAATACGGTATGTTTCGTGAAGACAAAATAGCAGCTATATCAACATATGACAGGAAGGACTCTATGTTTCCAGTTTTCTTCAATTATTTCACAGTTATCAGTTTAATTATAGATCATAAATAAATTTCGTTTTGGAAATATGTAACTATCTTGTTTTGAAAACTGTAGTTTTGCATTTATCCCATTAGAAGGCAGGCATAGTAAAATTCTGAACGCAATATAGGCGCTATTGTTGAGTGATGAGAGAATCTGGCATCCACCTAATTCATTTGAATTTCCAGATAAAATGACTAACCTAGCTGTAGATAATTTAGAAAATTCAAGGGACACTTACAACCCTGTGTGAACAAATACGAAATGGATTAGGGCTGACTGATAAAAAGGCTGTGCAACACTAGCCTACTTGAACACTCTGTAATAATGGACCTATTTAAAAATGAAAGAGCCATCTAGCCGCAACGTTTGACGTAGAGAGGGATGTTCCTAACCTTATCTGAAAGTCCCATGCTGCCGATGATCTTTAGCACGAATGATTCACATTATTGTGCGTTACAGTGAACATATTTAGATACTTATAACCAGGAACTGAGACCTTAACCATAACCGTTGAAGACCTGTATAGGCCTATTTTTTTGAGCAACCGTAACCACAACCTTCATTATTTGTATGGTACAACCATAACCACAACCGTTATTATTTTGAGGTCCCAACCGTAACCGCAACCGATAACCCTTGAATGCCGAGGTGATGAGACCAATAACCACAACCAGCAACCTTCAAGATATCTGTTATTTGGGTCTCAAAAAGGGCCCGAAAAGGACTTAAGATGGTTGTTTCAACCAGATACTGATCCGAGGAAAAAGAAATATAACTTGTATTTTGTTAAGGGTCATTCAACTTCCAGCACTCCACAAACGTAAACTCTGCTATATCAAGATTTAGGGGCCGAGCTTCATGAGAGGGAGGAGCGGTAGTTGAGTGACAGTAAAATAAAATCACTCTTTCAAGATTTTTGTCTAGAAAGTTGTAACAAAGATTAGTACAAGTCAAAGAAATGCCGGCATCTAATTTGTGGGATATCCAAGACTTTGCTGGTACCGGTAACAGCCTACCAAACGGTAAGCAGTGATTTGAAACAAGTCTAGACCTGCTGGAATTATTATTTACAATTATGAATTTTGAAACAGATCTCATATTTTGGGAATCACTAAATAGTAAATGAGCCAACTGTTGACAAATATTGAACATGAGCTCAAATATCAATCTTGTAACCAGGACCTCAATGAAATTTGTTTCATAACCGTAACCGGGACCTTTATGAAGTTTGCCTTATAACCGTAACTATAACCGGGACCTTGATGAAATTTACTTCATAACCGTAACCTTTATAAAATTCAGTTCATAACCGTAGCCGCAACCTCTATAAAATTCAGTTCATAACCGTAACCACAACCGGGACCTTTATGAAATTCAGTTCGTAACCGCAACCGGGACCTTTAAGAATAAAAGTCTCAGTCCCTGATAACATGATAGTAGTCCCAACATTAATATATATATTAGATTTACTGTCGGAGTGAGTAAAAATAAGAGATGATGTGAGACATATCTTGGTGATTAGCCTTTAACACGGATAAGCAGGCCAACTTTTCAAACACTACTGAAATACCCAGAATGCAATTCCGCCAATCTCGGGCGATAGAAGGCGGTTGGTTACATCACGCAATAAGCACTTGCACATTAAATTCTTGAAAGGGTGTATTATAAATTATACCAACACTGGATTAAGGTACCGGTGAATATTTACGGCATATTTACCAGGAATAATACTGTTAAGTGAATGAATGCTTACCTAGGCCTAAAGCAGTTTTACTTCATCAGTTTTTATAATACATGGACTGGGCTATCTATTGGCCTGGACCAGGTAGGCCCTATATCATTGCTTATACCTAGGACAAGGGTATCCCTAGGTCCTAGCACTGATTTCTCCTAGCTCAATTTTTCTACTTGAAGCTCATAAATTGTACGGTAGGCCTACTCCAAGGAAAGTTTTGTTAATTTAA
Organism: Brachyptera risi; assembly: GCA_964007535.1. Classification (NCBI taxonomy): domain Eukaryota; kingdom Metazoa; phylum Arthropoda; class Insecta; order Plecoptera; family Taeniopterygidae; genus Brachyptera; species Brachyptera risi. Next base: position 68,638,472 of record OZ023327.1, on the reverse strand, counting down.
TGGCAATCCAATCTACGACTTGGACTCTAATGTAGAATTTATCCAGCCTAGCCCAAGCCTACTTAGGTCTAGTCATATTACTTCAAAAGTTTTAGTGATTTAGGCCTAGGCTAGGCTAGGCCAACAATAGGCCTAATCATACTATAATCAGATATTGTAAACATTGAGAAGTTTACAGGTTTAAATAAAGTCAAGTACAGAAATAAGGACAGTAGACCCTGAAAAATGATGATAACTCTACAAATAAGTGTGAAAGAATTTATACTATTGTCGCCTATTATCAAAAACTATTTGAATCAGTCAAGGCCTAAACGTCAAATTGAAAGGCCTAGCGAAAAACCTCCCTGTCATCAGTTCTTGAGACTGGACAAACGATACCGTTACGATTCCTAAAACCAATGCATATATTAAAATGCTACTACATACATCACATTAGGAACAGCTGTAATATTGTTCAGTACATTACCTTTGAATAAGTAGTCGTACTCATCATCTCGGGTGTTCATCTCTAAAGTCGGGTTCGGACAATTGACGGCGCAAAAATCCTCTTATTAGATAAATTGAAATTGCTGCACGCGCAAAGAGGAGCAAAAACAGACACTATAATTTATTAGTAATGCAGTGGCACGATTCACCGACAGTAATAATGTACGATGTTACAGATAAATAAAAATATAATATGGCCTACAACAAAGTACTGGATTTGCCTAGAATGCAATATGGCTGTAGTCACTACCGAGTTCAGTCAGAGGCTCAGAGCAGAGCACCCACCTCCTACGCCCCTCGTAATACGCATGCGCGTGACGTCATACATAGAACACAGCCTTTCTTATCTCTGGACAACGTGCCCACAGCCAACCTTCGATGACCAGCTGACAGAGTAGATAGACTCAGTCATACAGCTTTTATATATACATATATATATATAGGCCTATACATATATAAGTATAATATATGAAGATCTTTGGATACAGCTGTCAGAATCACTCTAAACAACCCCACTTTGTTCAGAACCTAATTCGGCGACGTCAAAGAACTTCGTGTGCATTTCTTCTCTGACATGGTGTAAACAAATACTGGACTACTGCTTGAAACGGAATATCAATATTTTTGGTCATAGCTGGTGTAGGTCTAAGCGTACATACCACTATCTTTGAAGCGTACTGTACGACATCGCCATAGGCCCCTAACCTTTCATTCTTTGTTTACATGGAACGCAATGCGGAGATGTTTGTTCAAGGGAGGTGTGCTCAAATGTGCCCATTAAAAGAGTTGTTGATGTAAGTGAATTATTTGGCATCATTATAGAGAATACAATAATAATATAGACTAGGCCTACCACCTACAAGGGATGACATTAGACCACTAGATCTCAATGACATTGGCCTAGGCTAGTGCAGGTGCGGATAGATATATATAGAGATAAATATTAGATATAAATGAAGATAAATATCTAATAGATAGAGATGAATATCTTATATAGAAAAATATTCATCATTTCATTTTATTGTATACTGACAAATTTCAATACTTAATTATAAGTGTAAGACTTTATTCCCTTTAATTACATAAACGTAAGGAATATTTATTGTATAATCTATATTTTTATATTTACTTGTACAATTTTTATTACTATGAAATAAATAAATACTCAATATATATATATATATATATATATATATATATATATATATATATATATATTTTATATATATTGGGTTTTGAGGATGCACTGTAATGATGACAGATCTATTGGCGTCAGATGAATGATTAATGAGATGATGGGATGATGAGATGGAGGTTTTTTGGGTAATGGGAAGGATAGTGGGAAGGAAGCGGTCCTGGCCCATATTGTGGGAACCATTGGCGGCCCGAAGTGGCCCAAGCACGCGGGGCCAGATAAGTAAGACACCACCACCCACCCACTGCAGGGGTGGATCGAGGAAATATTCATGGGGGGGGAATTTCAGTTCGTAAAAGAAAATGCCATATGAGATCAGGATCGCGAAGCCGGCAACCCGCGGGGGGTAAGGGGGGAAAGCCCCTTACGGCCCTGCAGGGAATTTTTCGAAATCACACCATTTTCAATAGTGTTTAGCGCGTGTTTCTGATAACGTTTAGATACCGAAATTATTTTACCGAGATGATACAAACTGTACTAAAAATAAACTGTACTAAAAATCAACTGACCTAAAAATAGGCTGTACTAAAAATAGGCTCTACTAAAAGAAGGTAAAGTGAGAGATGTGGCTCCTCCCCTTCATGAATTGTTACCTCCCAGTCTCGAGGAATCAGTTTAGGTCAGTTGATTTTTAGTACAGTTGATTTTTAGTACAGTTGTTTTTCAGTACATCCTATTTTTAGTACAGTTGATTTTTAGTACAGTTGGTTTGGAAGGTTTCAGTGCACCAGAAACCAACTGACCTAAACTTCTATACTTCTCGACACAAAGTTGAGCTGGAGGATTTGGCTCCACCCCTTCATAAATTATGTTCAGGTCAGTCGATTTTCTGTACAGCCTAATTTTAGTACAGTGGATTTTTAGTACAGTTTTTTCAAGCTCACTAGGTCAGTTTTTAGGTCAGTTGGTTTTTAGTACAGTTTGTCGGTTTTTATTCAAGGTCGGTTAGTTTTTAGATATGGAGCCTATTTTTAGTACAGTGGAATTTTAGTACAGTTTTTCAAGCACACTTGGTCGTGCTTCAGAAAACTGTACTAAACATCCACTGTACTAAAAATAGGCTCGATCTAAAAACTAACCGACCTTAAATAAACTGTACTGAAAACGAACAGACCCGAAAACTGAAGCCTATTTTTAGTACAGTTTGTCAGTGTTTGGTTTTTAGTACAGATTGTCGTTTTTTTTGTTGTTTTTTTATTCTACCGGCTAGCAGCGTATGGTCAGTCTTGCGGTAGTTTGACCAAGTCCCGAGTAAAGAGAGATCCCCTCTACCATTGTGCGTAGGCTTAAGGGGGGGTTGGGGGGGGGGGGGAGCTGTCAGTCAATTTCGGAAATAGTCCCTACCTACTACAACTCAGGGTCACGTGGTGACGGGTTCTAACAACCTACTCTGTTATGAAACGAAGATTCTTTCACCCATTTATGCATCCCTAATAAAATAAAACGTAATTGCAGAGTTAAAAATAATGAAGAATCACATAACATCATTATATGAAAATTGAACCATCACCATTTTAACCAAATCATTCCCTTTCCTTTTTTCATCTTCAATTTCAGTCCCAAAATTGAACAGGTTATTAAAATGAAATCCTAATGAAATGCATAAAGTCTCTAAATGTTGTCGATGAGTAAACGGGATTTTTTTCAGTCGACGGCAAAAAATATGCTCACCAATTTGAAAATGAAGGTAATCTAATATGAGGGTAGACTGTAGAGAAAACTTTGCCTGTTCACTGATGTGCAAATATTGACTGGGAAAAATTCCGCACGTATGTCCAATTATTCTATTCGTAACTCTAGTATCCACATTAGTATCAATTATCAAAACATAATTGTTTCTATGATACGTTAATATTTTACTGAGGTTATAGGTCCAGGGCCATTTTATTCTCAAAGTCATTGAGAAAAACTCAATTCAGAACAACAAAAAAAGTCAGTGATGATTTGAGAGGTATAAGAATTGATCATCGCTATGAATAATTATATACTTAATATCAGTAATTAATTATTCATTTCATAATATCAAACTAATGAATTAGTGTTTCCAATTAAGTTGATCAATTCTACATTTTGAAAATATTTTCAATCCCTTTCTGTTACCAATACATCACATTGAGATTAGGGCGCTACTCAAGGGGCCTTACTGTCATGTTTTGATGGTGGTAGAGAAACAGGAACCATAGGCCATTTGGATTTCAAGTCAGACTCAATTTTTCTATGAATGGTTGACTGTAGAAAAAACTATATCAAATACACTATTATGTTCATCAGTCTTATTTTTCACCGTTTGTTTTTGTTATGTATGATTTGTTATTCAATATGATTAGTGATAGTAGTCAGATGAGCGTGGCGGAGACTTCTATTCTACATACAAATTCAAAATTCAAATTGGAAAGTGATTTTTATTCTCAGTTCTATTTTAATTTATCATGATAATATAATGAAAATGCATACATGGAATACCGAGGAAATATATCGTGAACTGCCATAGAAAAAGAAATGAGAAGCCCGCATAGAAAGAATTAGGCCTATTGTATGAGGAAAACCGGAAAAAACCAAACCGCCTTGAACAAAATTGTTTAGTTGAATGAAAAGAAAAACAAATTGAAAGAAAAGTTCAGTTGGATGTCAATTTAAAGTTCTAATATTTCTTTGTGATTGATTTATTTCTACCATTTCTCTCATATTTCCATATCGATTAATATCGCTCATTATCGATCTAGTGTGGCTTCGTGATTCGATTGGAGGGTTGCTAAGTCAGGAATCAACACTTTTTTCGAAACACATGTTGTCACATTAAGCCATCGAAATAGCAGCAGCGAAAGTGGTTACTTCAGCAACATTTGTGAATGGGAGACTGAAAAATGAATAGATAGAGACACTCATGAAAATTCACGTACACGAATGATTTCCATAATTATATAATCCTAGACATAACCTAATGAAAATATAGAAATTCAGTGAAAAAAATTGTTGCAAACAAAAATAAATTTTTCACAACTTATGCAAATAGTTCAGTTGGGAAGAATATATTTCGAACTTGGATTGTCCTACGATAATCATCTAAATCATTTAAAAACGACAGAAGTCGGAATATGGAATTAGGAATATGAATTATTTAGAAAACGTGAAAAATTATTTCAAAATTATTGAAAATATTCATTTTTCACCTTCGTATTAACTTCGACGTTGTGAAAGATAATCAATGATGCGTCCAAGTTGAGTATTCACATGTATCAGAATTTTATGTAGACCCAAGGAATCACATATCAGAATTCAAGTTTCATTATATCATGCATGAATAATTTAATACTGGATCTTGCCAAACTCCAATGTACTAAATTATTGTTCTAGTCATTAATTGTGGATGATTATTCACTCGATATAATTTCTTTCAGAATCAAATTCTGAAACAAACTGTATGTGAACTGGTCCCGTTTTCAAATGAATAGTTATGAATAGTTACTTATTCAAGTTTCCGTGCTCAAACCAAACTAATAATCCATACTTCTGTTTATTACAAACGTCTAGATTTTTCAAAATGATCAATACCGGTACGTGCTATCATTTGAAAAACACAAAAAGTGTTTTGTTCGTATACTGGTTGTTGTGTTTTGCTATACATCACCCATCCATATATTTCGATCATAAGACCCTGATTCATAACGTTCATCGAGTAAACTTGTTATATTCATTTAACAATCCTATCGAATGCAATGAATTCATCACAATGGATGGTATCATAGCAGCATAATCTCCCTTTGCTCATCTAGTCAGCTAAATAGGAAATAGGAAACTTATTCAAGTGAATAAATAGATATAATTAAAATATTGAAAAAAATGCACGAATAATCACAAATAATTACTTTTTCACCTAATTTCGAATCATTCCTGAACATTCCCGTACAAATGGAGTTTTAGACAAATATATACAACCTCCTGACAATGACAGAACATGATTATGGAAATCGAACGAAAAGATTTCTTTTTCCCACAATATTCATTGAAATGACGCATGAATTAAAATTACTAAAAAGAATATCAGACGTCCTAAATAATTTGTTCTGAAGTAGGGTAGGCCTACATGGTCTGTAAGTGAATAGTAAATCAAATATTATATCAGTGAGTGTTGTTTCTAGTTTATCTATATGCCTACTATGTTTATCTATTCATTATGGGCATAGGCCCGATATAACAAATTGTACTCGAAAGAGATGAGTTCTCCACAGTCATATACATCATCCATCCCATTCCATTATTTATCATTTATCACTACATATCCACTATTATTGCAAAGAAATAATCTATCCTCAACTCTTGTCCATTATTTTCTATGATGATAATAATGACAATATCATTACTGATACAATAATTAATAACATTGACCATAATATAATGAAAACAGAATTGATAATAATACAGGCCCTAATAATTATATATGATCATGATAATATATTACCAATTTTGTAATAAACACAAGTACCAGGTACGGAGAAAAAGAGAGAAGGAGGAAGATTTCAAGAAGAAGATCAAGATGATAAGAACATTCAAAATTTTCTCCCAACTGTGAATGTTTGAATTGTTTTCGAGCCCTGGCGATATTATCTCGGGATTTATTCTTTGTTCAATGAGTCAACTTATTTTTAATTATTCTTTGGGGTGGTGAGATCACCCTTGTGGTGCCCCGTTCAAACGATCCTATTTTTCATTCATTGCCTTAATTATTGGGGAACAATGATTTTGTGTCAAGCTTCGATGTTATCAGAAAAAAAAATCATACAAATACGTTATGAAGAATTGAACTATAACAAAATGGACTTGAAATTAATAATGATCTATTCAAAATGTGTTGATGATTGGGATCATTTTAGAGAATAATATGTATATTATCAATTGCAATAAATATGAACTCTTCCAATCGTTCATATGTTGTCAGAAGCTCAAATAACTTGTATAAAACATACTGTATGAATTCCAACAACCGTGGCAAGCCTGTTCGCGGGTATTACACACGAACCTAAACAGACTCACGCTATTGGCTGGCAACTGAACAGTCATCAGGAGATCCAACCAGAGCTGTCGAAAAGGTTCGCAGAATACGAATTTGAAATAAGCCAGAAATAATAACCGCTCGTGTAAAGTAGTTGTGTGAATATATATTTTGAATATAGATATTATATTGAAGTCGAAGTGTTAACTGAATGGAATGACCTGAACATGATCCATAGACCTTCTGATATTTTCATATCTCATTGGCTCATTAAAGCTCATCCACTGCGATGAGCACACACACACATCACACACTTCCTTATACTAGGAAAACGCACAAAATGTGCGAAATTGTAAAATGAGCGAGACATTCCTATGGAATGTACTCGACAGTCGTATTTCCTTTTTTTTTCAATAACATCGAAACTTGAAACAAAATCATTGTTCCTCAATTAAGGCTATGGATGAAAGATAGGATCGTTAAGATAATTGCACACTTTTATTTTGAAATTTATCAAGCCTCTCTTATATAAATCAATCATTCATATAATTTCAATCTAATACCTCATAAGTTATAGTTTTCGTTATTCCATGAAACCTGACAATTGGCATACAAGTCAGACAAAAATTCCGAATAATTTTAGACTTTTTCTGAACCTTGGTATCACAACAGAATAGGTTGGGATTGTGTTTGAGCAGACTCGGTTGAACAGGTTCATCGTGAATATTTCTGAAAATTAATTCCAAAAGTACAGTGCGGTAATTGGTGGAATGTTTGATGTTTTCAATTTCAACCCATTGAAATGAAATTCTCACAGATTTTTTGATATCATTCTGGTTCATGTTTTGACCAGATTTGAAATGATTTGAATCAGTAGTTTTTGAGAAAATGAATTATTAGGGTGAAAAATGTAAGATATTCAATTGAAAATTGTGAATGGAAATCAAGAGGTTTAATTAATAACGAAGATTTTAAGTTTGAAGAATGAAATGATATGAATGAATATGGAAGGCTCGATGAATGCTAATATCAAGTTGCGTATATACTACTTAAATTGAGTGCATTCCATATACATATCTTGCTCATTTTAGAACGCATGTGCATGTGTTGCGTTTTCATTTATAGTAATAATTATCTACACAAAAACAGGGAGAAAGAAATGTGGTTATAAGTTGAAAAATATTTCTCTATTCGATGTCCAATGACAAAAATGAGTATAATACGTTTGATTTCACTATTATTTTACAGTAAAACAATTCATAAACTCACTACATTGACAACAAATAGTGTATTCAGAAAAAAATCAAGAGAAACTAGGCAAGTGTTGCACTGACAGAATATATATTTTCATCTTCTTCGCCAATTAAATGTATGCACGAAATAGTTATACCCTCTCATTTCCGATGGATGAAAGTGAACATATTTTCTCATCAGTTCTAACAGGAAAAATTGGAACAATTTTTTTTTAAATAAATAATTTCATTTATCCAATCCCAGGTATTTGATAGCCATGATGTTGAAAGTGATACTGAAAGTTATTGTTTGTCAACCTTAGAAAAGCTGGCTAGAAACTACCTGGAGGGTCGAGACCAAAGTCTTTGTAATCTTCCTTCGCTCTAGCTCTACTCGGGACTTGGTCAAACTACCGCAAGACTGACCATACGCTGCTAGCCGGTAGAATAAAAAAAAAAAAAAAAAAAAAAACGACAATCTGTACTAAAAACCAAACACTGACAAACTGTACTAAAAATAGGCTTCAGTTTTCGGGTCTGTTCGTTTTCAGTACAGTTTATTTAAGGTCGGTTAGTTTTTAGATCGAGCCTATTTTTAGTACACTGGATGTTTAGTACAGTTTTCTGAAGCACGACCAAGTGTGCTTGAAAAACTGTACTAAAATTCCACTGTACTAAAAATAGGCTCCATATCTAAAAACTAACCGACCTTGAATAAAAACCGACAAACTGTACTAAAAACCAACTGACCTAAAAACTGACCTAGTGAGCTTGAAAAAACTGTACTAAAAATCCACTGTACTAAAATTAGGCTGTACAGAAAATCGACTGACTTGAACATAATTTATGAAGGGGTGGAGCCAAATCCTCCAGCTCAACTTTGTGTCGAGAAGTATAGAAGTTTAGGTCAGTTGGTTTCTGGTGCACTGAAACCTTCCAAACCAACTGTACTAAAAATCAACTGTACTAAAAATAGGCTGTACTGAAAAACAACTGTACTAAAAATCAACTGTACTAAAATCAACTGACCTAAACTGATTCCTCGAGACTGGGAGGTAACAATTCATGAAGGGGAGGAGCCACATCTCTCACTTTACCTTCTTTTAGTAGAGCCTATTTTTAGTACAGCCTATTTTTAGGTCAGTTGATTTTTAGTACAGTTTATTTTTAGTACAGTTTACCAATCCCCTTATTTTACCAATGTAATTCAAAATAGTGGCAGAATCAATATTTGTAGCTGCAGGGTCGTTTCGTGTCATTTTAGCGCCCCAGGCAAGCACTCAATTGTGCGCCCCCAAAATTGAGTGAGCATATAAAATGTAAAGGCAAGGGGGGAGCCATGCCCCGCAGGGACATCGTTGAAAATTCTCCTTTTCAATACGATTCTACGGGTTTCTGGAACTATACGAAATTCCTGGAATACATGGATTCTTTACTCTGATAACAAGACTTATTGACTGTTCAAAGCAAATAAAACTCTGAATCAATCTGCCATTTAATAACTATGATATTTTAATGAGAACATTTAATTACATTCAGTGATGTGAATAGAATGGGATAAAATTTATAGGATACGCACTGAAAGAAAGTCACAAATGGGTACCGATAGCACCTCTCAAATTTGGCCACCGAACAGCATCCCTCTTCGCCTCCCCCTACAAACGACCCTCGTCGTTATTATCATCGTTATTTACAAAACTCAAGATACATTCACAACCTGAAAAAAGCACGGTAGTGTTATTCGATGATTTTTGCCAACTAATCTACATAGGCCTACTAGATCTGACATTTTGAAACAGTACGGAGGCCTAGAATGCTCAATGCAATTATGTAAAATACGAAATCGTGGCATAAACAGTATTGAGAGATATCTATTTCCTTCCTTCTCTCTTCCTATTTTCCTTCTTCCTTTCTCCTGTTTCTGTCACTACTAATTCATGAGGGTGGGTGGGGGAAATTGCCCCTATCGCACACCTTTATATCCGCGGTTGAACCGACTGAGTTCGGGCTACCGACTATGGCCACGGTTTTAAATACGGTAAATTTGTCTCTGTTGTATTTAATTGAGTAACTGACAATGAATTATGAGTGCTCTAAAGAAAAACAAGGATATCGTTAGGATTTCCGTATTGGGGAGCGTACGTGAGAAATCCAAATAGAAAATTGGACAAATGCAATAATTGCAGGAAACACGAATGAGGGGGTTAGATATACAACAGCCCCGCAGGGAGGTTTTTCAGAAAATATTATATTTTTTGCACTTTCAACATATTCTGGAGAAGGATTCTGTTACATTTTCAGGGTGTACTATAGACAGCTTAGCCTATTCTTCACCCATTCCTGACAGAGCCCTGCAGGGATTTTTTTTCAAGTGGTTATGATCTTTGAAGTCTTTTTAAAAATATATCTTCTTGTTTGTGAGATATTTCAAGCCCTTACTTGATAACTACCTACCCTGAATAAGATGTACCCTGCATGGAATTTTTCCAAAAATGAAGTATTTGAAGTATTCTTCGGAGTAATTTTTATGTTCGTGGGATATTATGAACCTTCACCTGATAACCACCCACTTCAAACATAGCTTTTCCATAAATATTGTATTTGAACTGTTCTTTGAAGTAATTTCAAGACAGTCATTCTCTGTTCGTGAGATATTATGAACCTACAATATTGTATTTGAGTTGTTCTTTGAAGTCATTTTGAATATGTAATTTTTGATTTGCGAGATATTTTGAACTTTTACGTGACAACCACTCAATTCAAATGGAATCACCCTGCAGGAGAGTATTTTGAGGTTATAATATTTCAATAATTTTTTCTCTGCACATTTTCAAAGATGTAGTCGCATTGTTTTATGGAGTATGCAGAAGCATTGCTTCCTTCTTACCTGATCCAAATTCGATGGAAGGAGTGATGGAAGTAACGAGTTCCACTTCTCATGTAACCTTAACGAATGTGTTTGAGTTTATAAGCATATTCGCGAGACATTGTCGACTATTCAGAAACAAAACAAAAAAGTTTTTTGCCATTTTGATTTCCTCCTCCCTTTTACAACCCTTCCTCATCCTTTCCCTTAACAACATCCACAAGATATGGAAAAACTAGATATTCACCTCAACACGATGAGTGAACGTTCAATGGTTTCGTTCTAAATCATAATTATGAGTAGATAAAATGAATTTCCTACACATTGCATGTGTACTTTTTGAAGTCTACGTCTATTTAACTGCATAAATTCGCATTTTGTTTTCAGCTGAAATATGTAGACATACGACATACATGGGCATAATGGTAACACATCTTTTAATTCAGTATGACGATCTACGTTAAAACTCTTCAAATAATGTCTGAACATGTGTGTAATGACACCCACCCACCCCTTTCGGGCGCGGGGCCATGGACCCGAATTTGTATTGTCGGGTCGCCACTGGTGGGAACCATCCCGGCATTAGCCTAGACTACAGAGGGAAACAACGAAAAACCCCTGTAAAGATGGACGGTGGCGGGGATCGAACCGGGTCCGATATGTCCCTTCACCTCCGGGTCACATGAAGCAAGTGCGCTAACCACTCAGCTACTGTGCCGGTATATATATATATATATATATATATATATATATATATATATATATATATATATATATATATATATATATATATATATATATATGTATATATATATATTTGTATTTGTATTTATTGCCATTTCTTATTAAAGAACAATATTAAAATTGTATAAACATATATATATATATATATATATATATATATATATATATATATATATATATATATATATATATATATATATATATATATATATATATATATATATATATATATATATATATATATATATATATATATATATATATATATATATATATATATATATATATATATATATATATATATATATATATATATATATATATATATATATATATATATATATATATATATATATATATATATATATATATATATATATATATAATATATATATATATATTATATATATATATATATATATATATATATATATATATATATATATATATATATATATATATATATATATATATATATATATATATATATATATATATATATATATATATATATATATATATATATATATATATATATATATATATATATATATATATATATATATATATATATATATATATATATATATATATATATATATATATATATATATATATATATATATATATATATATATATATATATATATATATATATATATATATATATATATATATATATATATATATATATATATATATATATATATATATATATATATATATATATATATATATATATATATATATATATATATATATATATATATATATATATATATATATATATATATATATATATATATATATATATATATATATATATATATATATATATATATATATATATATATATATATATATATATATATATATATATATATATATATATATATATATATATATATATATATATATATATATATATATATATATATATATATATATATATATATATATATATATATATATATATATATATATATATATATATATATATATATATATATATATATATATATATATATATATATATATATATATATATATATATTATTAATAATTAATAATATTAAATAATATCATTATATACCGGTACTAATATTACTAATATACTAGGCATATTAATAAGAACTAAGATTTACTTGGGACAAGCCTACACAATAATTCTGATTCCACAATACAATAAAATGCATTACAATATTACTCTTTATGTATTCTAATAACACAAGAGACTATAATTGCCATCCAACACATGCATCTAAGCCAAGGGGTAAACAACTAGCGAATTTGGTGTACACCTGATTTCAGATTTCAAGTGATTTCAGGGAGATTTCACAGAATTTCAAGAAGATTTCAAGGGATTTCAGGAATATTTCATGACAAGAGTACACCAGATTTCAGAAGTGGTTAACCCCTCGATCTAAGCCACAGGATACACTTTGTTTGTCATCCAACTCAAATCCAACATGGCAGCTGGTTGCCGTTGCCATGGTAACAAGCGTACTTGACGGAAACCCATAGTTATATGAGCCATCTTGAAACAGTGCTGCTGTTCAGCTCAATTTCGTGTATGTGAACTAACAATTACAGACAAACAGCCACGACCCACCGCGTACCACAAACTATTTGCCGCTAATCCCACTGTAACTCAAAATATTTTTCATTTAAATTCTACGCTCATGATGAATTTTGTTATGAAAAATAATGACAATATCGGTTGGTAAAATAATATTCCTGACCAATAACTTTTAGCCAAAAGCGTTTATATAATATTTAAAAGGTGTTGGAAAAAAAGCAAGATGGGAGAATCAAACCCTGCCCGCCAGCACGCTACTTGACACATGAGCTAACCAGACATAACAAATTGAAACTAGTTGAAAGAATATTCGAACAATATTGTTTTGAGAGCACTGTGAATAAACTGAATGAAAATAACCTAATAAAACTAATAAACTAAACTAATATAATAATTAGAGACAGGATAGTAATGCAGTACCAAACCTTCAAATAAGCAGTATCAAATGCTTAAATAAGCACTATAAGCAGTATTAAAGTGCCAAAATAAGCAAAATAAGCAGTATCAAATTGCAGATTAAGCAAAATAGCACAATGCAATAAATCAAATAATCAATAGTGAAAGACTTACAAACTAATATAATGCATACACTTGGAATTGGCAAGTTGGGGGAAATAATATGCAGACACTTTTTAAAAATACTTTTAAAGTTTGATTATTAGTTGGTACCGGTACCATACTACATCAAACATCACCTTACATCAGCGTACTACTTTTTGTCTTGTAGTGGCTTACCAGAATCTGCTCAGTATTAACTGGTGTCAGATTATAGCGCCCATCGGTTAGTATGTTAGTAACCTCCAAAATAAGCAAAGCATACCAGCTTAATATGCCAAAATACGCTAAATATGCAGTACCATTGCCAAAATAAGCACTATCGAAGAAAAAGTGCCAAAATAAGCAAACATGCAGTATCAAAGTCATATATTCCGAACCCTTGAGTCATGAAAAGGATCTATAATCGATTTTGCATGTTCTCCTGGCTATATCTAAAAACATGCTATTTCATTACTATCCTCTCTCTAATAATAATGAACTAATAATTCATAAATAATTGATGAAGTAATAAAACTAACCTTTTGAACTAAACATTATCGCGTTTTCATCAGTCTGTATGTAACACTTCATAACATTCATAGATAATGCCATTTTGCGCCCTTAAAATCTGCTTGCACTACTTTACACCACCTAAGCGAGCAGGGGTAACTTTTCTTGCACTTTTTCACACCAACCTACTTTAGTTCACCGTGCGTCGACAAACGAACAGCCGAGTGCAAATTGCACTTTTTTGCCCCGAGTCAGATGAGCGGCCACCGACCGATAGGTGTAAGTTGGTGCTGGTTTGTGCAACTTGGTGCATACAGACAAGCACAACTATTGTCACCACACTTTTACATAACCTCACTCTTATATGTGTGTGCCTACCTTTAAGCCCGTTCCTAGACTGGTCTATCCAAGGAGGTATGTACAATGACTAGGCCCAGATATGTAAGAAAATTACAATTATTTTACAGGAGAGAACGTGAAGGTATACTGCATCCACTTGAACAGAAAAATGGTGTAGGAAATAGATTCTGTAGACGTCCGCCTGCTGATCCGAAACGGACTATCAAGCAATTCTCTCGACCAGCTGCTGGACAAGAGTCACCTAAACCCTGCGATGTTCGTCCCCCAGAAGTCCTAAGAGAAACTGTGTGTTACCTTTTCAATGAGTGAGTTCCTATGCTACAACTTTATGCCTAGTTTGTCTTATTCAATTCATTCTGTTGACCAGAGTAGGTGCAGAACAAGTCTACCTATAATAAATGTACAAAGATATAGCATACAAATAATTCAGTATTCAATATTCAAGAGCTAAAGCTAAATTGGAACAAACAATCTCTAGTCAATTTAGTGATTGGTAATCACATTCAGATCAGATTGAAAATAGTCCAATTTTATACCTCATTATTTTCTGATCAAACTATTCATTTTATTCATTTCGATTCATTTTTTAAATTTTAAACGTAAATTCATAAAAAAAAGTGAGTCCATGGTTAGACCACTACCGCTTGGAACCGGGTCCGTTAAGTTGGCCCCACCCAAATTGAATTCCGAATTTTCGACTATACCATATTTTTGCACTAATTATGCACCATTTTGCACCCCTAAAATATATTTTTGCACCCCAACCCTTAACATAGATATTTGCATTTTGAGTGGGTGGGGCTAACTTGACGAGAGCCCCACCCACTTTTGAAAAAGCGGTAATGAACGATACCATAATTTTGCACCATTTTGCACCACCATTTCTGATTTTTGCACCCCCACCCCTATGGAGATATTTACATGTTAAGTGGGTGGGGCTAACTTAACGCCAGCCCCACCCAACTGAGAACTCCCAGTTCCAATCACAGTTCATGCCACCCTGAAATACATATAGGCCCTACCATTCTAAAATACATCCTTTGGTATCTAGACATGGTTTGGGGTCATGCCAAAACATCCAGCCTATCCGACTTGGCTTCCATTTTTATTTATTTATACTGGGTTTAACGACGCACTCCACTGATGACTGCAATCTATTGACGTTACATAAAAGAGCGATCAGAAATACCTTTGGATACACCTATTACATACTTTGCTACGATATGTAGGCCTACTACGATCAAAAAATTATTACACTAGACCTCATGAAAAAACAGCAAACTACTATCTTCATCCAAAATCTCATCAATAGTAAAACTTTAACCAGAAATCTAGAACTACAGTAATCAAAAACAGCAATATTCATAGTCACAACACTCAAATAGCTGGAAAACTACATCTTGAAACCATTAACACCACAAGATTTGGAAAGAAAAGCCTGAAGCATTATTGCTATCAGACTTTAAAACAACGTTCCAATGAAGTCGCTGCAAGTTGTGAAAATAAATTCAAATACATCCCTAGAAACCACATCCTTGATACTGACCTTCACCTTTGTTTTTCTAATGTAACTCCCTATTGCCCTTGCAATGCCCGACCCTATCCACCAAACTTGATGAGTAACATATCCTATACAAATGTATTTTCATGTATTGTGATGTAATGGACAAATAAACTGCAATTACAATTACAAAAACTGTACCATCTACTCACATTCCAGTTACTGTGAACCCAGGTCCAGACCCTTACCTATTGGATGCATATAATCAGGAAATCATTATTAGTTGGCACTCTGAACCCTTATTTACTTATCGCCCTTTTGCTATCACACCAATCTATGTGTTTCTTTTCTCATCAACCTTAATGTTTGTTACCTCATAGGAGGTAGAGACATGTAAATATGGCTTCGATTTTTTCTTTTCATAGCATCTAGAATTTGAAAAGTAGCACTTTTTTTGGTGCATCTATTATTTTGAAACAGCGTGTTTTGTAGCATAACAACAGTACAGTGCCGATAAAGCCACTAAACAACGTACAATAGGCATACAAAAGAAACACCCCAATTGATATTTTTAGGAAAATAGTCTCCACAACGGTTTAAACCTACGCCTCCCCTGTCGTCTACATTTGCAACCGCACTTTTTTCCAAATTCCCCAACTAACTTCTCCCATTTACACCTCAATTGAAATAATTGTGGAAAAAAATAGCATCTATAATGCTTTTATTCCGAGTATAGCGTCTATATTGCCAAATACAGTGAAACGTAGTGGATTCAGACGTTTGTAGCGCTTTGTCGCTTTTTCAAAAACATTATAGAACAACGTCAAACGTATTGAAACATGAAGAAATATCAGAAAAACATGAAAAAAAAGCACTTTCAGATTTCATCGCTATTATAGCAATTGCTATTTTCACATGTCTCTACTTATAGGATAATCTAGACCTAATAGACAATACTGTAGAGTTCTAATATCTCATTGTATATAAGCTTTATAAATAAATAAATAAATGATATACATACCTTTTGAAGAGCTTGAAGTGAAGCCTGTGTTCAAAAGGTAGATCTGCTTAAAAGCAACTCTACAAATATAGCGTGAACAATCATAAACAATTTTTCATCAGAATACTGAATTACTTCCGAAATGTAGGCGCAGCCATTTCTACAAAATTCTACAATGACCATCTACTGTGTAGCTTCAGACATCTAGAAACTTTATTACTGACCGCTCACCGTCTGCCACTGGGTTTAATACTAATTCTGCAAGTTTGAAGTTAGCAACAGTTCAAAAATCAGAATGATTCCAATATTTGTTGAATGAGAAATTTTTGTTAAGACTTTAAGCGTCCCAGCACGAGATAACTCGGGCTTAGCACTGGCGGCATGTTCACACAGTACGAGATATCTCAGGCATAGCACTCAGATGGTTGAATATATGCACTAGACAAAATAAGACTTCTAGATTTAAATTACTGTTACTATTTAATATTGATAGCTAAATTTTTCCATCCCATTCTCAGGATTCTTGTTTTCAAGGATATGGACTGGATTAAAGTCTATGATTTTATATTCGATCGCTTGCGAGCTGTGCGCCAAGATATGGTAGTGCAAGATCTTGGAAGCCATGATTGTATCCCTCTTCTTGAAGCAATTATCAGATTCCATGTTTATGCTGCATACAGGTAAGCTCATGTAAATTTGGAGAAAAGGATAACATTACTAATTTTGATGTTTCTTTTTCATAAAAATGTTGTTTTCCAATAGACTTGATCAGGTTTATTGATTATAGACATGGCACATTGAGAATTGTTTTTATTAAATTGTTTTAAACTAATTTTAGTATGGTCAACTTTTGGTACGGTATTGGTAAATTGCTCTGCCATTTTGGTAAAAGTACACCAAATTTATTTCCATATGAGTTGCTGAAAAAATCAATCTTATACTCATGATTCGTGACCAAAAGCATTCATGTGTCACTCATTGCCAATCATTGGTTATTGAATAAAACGTACCATGAGTGCTTGATCTAATTGATTGAAAGTTGAAACTTGCTTGAAACTGATGATTTTTGCGTCGCCAAAGCCATTTCGAGTATGTGACGCCAACTCTCCAGGAAAAATGTGTAAAACAACAGCGCGACTTTAATATCGTTTTACCAATTCGAACGTTTTATTCATCACAGTGCCATTTTATCAGGCGAAAGTTGGAAAACAACATCGCGATTTAATACCGTTTCATTAACTCGAGCAACGTTATATTTACCACAAAACCGGCACTTGATCCATTCATTATCACGCTCCTTTACCTTCAGTTTCAGTTTCTGCAATATGGGATATGGTCTGATGCAAAAATAACTCGTATATAAAATATGCCACTTGTTGACACTATTTTTTTTTTCAAATATCAATTTAGGTGTTTCTCTTGTATGCTATTACACGTTTCAAAATGATTTTACTTGTGCCACACTGTTGTTACCCTACAGAATGTTGTTGCGCTACGAAACACAATGTTTCAAAACAATAGATGCTCCAAAATGCTACTTTTCAAATTCTAAATGCTATGAAGAGAAAAAATAGATGCTACGTATTATTACATCTTTCTACTCATATGTAACTGTGTAAATCTAGTTAATTCAGGAAGTAGTTTGCAGGTGTTTCCTTGAGAGGAAGAAATATTAAGAATACCTGATATACTCACCTGATGAGATCCAACAAGATCGAAACATGTCGTGAGTTTTAGTTTATTATTAATGTTTCTGTGATTTTCACCTGTTGGTTATTCCCTTCAGAGTCCGTGGAAAAGGTAGTGGGAAACCTGAGTTTGTTGATTCTTGTGGAACCTACCTCCCAGTACTCGCATTGTCCAGTCCACACATGTGTGTGAGGTTTTTGTGTTCTATCTATGTATTTCCTCCAGTCTGTGCCCACCTCATCATTCTCACATCACTAATTTCTCTTAACCTGCATCATCATCGATCATTCATCTCATATCGTCCATTACAAAATAATATTCTTTAAATCAAGTCCTACTTTCCAATATTGTTAATTTATATGTATTTTTCATTTCATTTCATTTTGTTTTGACAGGCTTTGTGAAGAACCAATAGCAAAATATGATCCCTTCATAAATCAATCTCATTTACTTGAGTGTTTGAAGAGGTTGTTGGTGATGTATGAAGCAGATGAAAACAGAGATGTCATACACATACATAGAAATGAAATGGAAGCATTATATTTACTATTAAATTTAGGGGATACCAAAGTCTTACACAGAGCAATTCAAATAGACCAGAGAAGAAGGTAATTTGTGTTTGTCAGTTTAAACTAAAATATTTGCCCCAACTGCAGATACACAGAATGTGTCGTTAGATGTGCAAGGGGAGAAAACATCATTCTGAATACATTTTTCTGTATCATGCCAATGCTTTTAAATTTAAAATTTTCAAGTTTATGATTCTCTGAAATTTCAAACTATTTACGGTGTTTACGTTTGATAATATTGATCGATTTGACATTTGATTATAACAATACAGTACAAACCGTTTATGTACTCAAACCAACATTGGTATAATTTTACGTGTTTGGTCAGTGAATACATTTATGTTCAGGGGCAAACTGGACAAAGAGAAAGAGCCTGTGGGGCGATTTTAAATAGGGGCTCGGAGAGAAAATTAAAATATCAATAATTTTATCCCGAAACTCCGTAGCTTAGAAATAGGATAGCATTCTGAAATCAAATCTATCAGATGTCTTCTGTGAAGACATCAAGTATTAATCAATATACTTGATTTATTTTCATTTATATTGGGTTTAACGACACACTGTACTGATAACTAAGATCTATTGGCGTCGGTGAATGATATATTAGATGATGGGATGGTGAGATGAAAGATTATTTTATTAGGTGTTTTTGGATAGTGAGGAGGAGTCGGTCGTGGCCTGTTGTTAAGGAACCATCCCAGTATTGACCTGAAGATAGAAGGAGCCACAAAGGAGGGTCGACTACGGCGGGAATCGAACCCCGGTCTCCTGAATGACGGTTTAGTATATTACCACTCGGCCACACGTCTCAGTCATGTACTTAATTAAAATTGTAGGCGGCGATCGCTGCCCCACTACTCTGGCCAGTCCACCCCTGTTTTTACAAAGACATGCAATTTTCTTCCTGCTCACCATGAAAACGTTAAGTAAGAGTACAATCATGTTTGTTCGTTCCAGGAACTCAATTTTTAATCTAGCGATGACAATGTCGCTTGGCTTCTGGAGTGGTAATTATGTTCGGGTTTGTAGGATAATGGCCAAGTTACCTCTATTATTAGCAGCTATAGCTTCGCTACACTTACCACAAATTCGAAGGTAAGTAAATTGGTCGTATATAATTAATAAGTACTGTTATTTTACCAATAATGACCACATGAGTATGGCCGGTGAAATGAATAAGCTTGAAGGGAATGCATCCAGCACACACGTGGATACATCCACTTGCTGTCAGGTCTAGGCCACAGTTGACGGGAAAGTCAATGATCCCCAACCTGATAGTAAAGTAGTCTGCACTCAAATTTCAGACTGACTGAGCCGCCGTGACCGAACTCAAGAAAAAAATGCAGGTTATCAAACGCACTAATTGCTGCTTTTCATTATTTTTAAAACTACCCCAGAAAACAAAAGAAATTACCTGTCGCGAGGCTAGCTATGCATGCTCGTCCGAGACAAATACGTGTACCCTGTTAGGAGAATTGAATACTTTGACTGTGTGCCCCTATCCCATCAATTCCTCTACCTACTGCACACCTTTTGCAATTGCTATTATATTGAAACCTTTTCTCAGTCAGTACGTCTACCACAGTTGTTGTTGAATAAATATTATATATATTTTCAATCAAATGCAATTATGTATACATGAATTGGGTGAAAGGGAAAGAAAGAACAGCAGCTTACCGAGATTTATGAGTAGAGAAAGGCCTACTCATAGTGGAGAGCCTGTTGATCGGACACATAGAGATGAAAGTTACACGAGGTTTCGACGTTTCGGCTATTGCCCTGGTCACAGTAGAGTAGAGAGTTCGAGATCCAGCCCAGAGCATGACGCGTGAATCGTCTCTACACCTCGCCATGCAGCCAGCCAGTCTGCCTCTTCCTCCCCCCCTTCACTTCCACCCCCTCCCTCTTTAAAGAACCAGTCACGTTCGAGAAACAGCGTTTTCGCACTACACATACACAGATCAGCGTAACTCTTAGAATAATAATAATAAGAACAGTGTATAAAGAACAAGATAACTCAATTTTTGCTAAAGGTATGAGAATTTATAATAGATTACCTGTTAGTGTGAGAAATTTAAGTAAAATACGTAGTTTTAAACGAGAATGTTGTGAGCTAGTTGAAGAAAAAAAGATCATTCCTAAGGAATATGAGAAAAATTATACTAATTTTTGGGATAAATGTAGTTATTAGAAGAATATGTGTGAATCTGTGCAACTATGTGTAATTGCTAATTGTAACAAATAACTTACTGGTAGTACTGTATTTTCTTTTCATTTCTAGAATTTTTTGTACTGTGAATTTAATTATGCAAATAGCTTATATCACATTACATTTCATGGCTGAAACAGTGATGGTTTCTGTCCCAAATGACCTGCATTTCGGCCGTGTTTTGACTGGCCGAACCAGAGACTCTTTACGGACAAAATAGAGACATTTCAGGGGCGTAATTTGCCATCTAATTTTAGTGGGGGAAACCTACATAGGCTTTTAATTCAAAATTGTATTATGCATTTCATTTGTTCCAGACATGCACTGAAAGTAATGAGCATAGCATATAGCAGTAAATATGGCTATTTTTCTATAAAGACATTAAGATCAATGCTACTCTTTGAAAATGATAAAGATGTATTGAATGAATGTATTCATTACAACATACAACAAGAAGATGCCAGTACAATTATATTCTGCAAAGCTACATTTGAGATGACTGCAAAATTGGTAAAAAACAGAGTGAAACTTCCATCTTATCTATTTTTAAGGGACCATGAAAACCTAAACATTCTTCAAGGAAAATTTATTACTGTTCATTTGGGAGTAGGAAAAAATGAATTATAGAAGCGGGAAAACAGTGGATGCAGAAACGATGCATAGAGGTTACACTGTAACTTATTGATTCTTCATGAAGAGCAAATGAAAATCAGATGAATAGTTTATATACATATATATAACAGATGGTTTATTACAAGTATTGTCATAGATACAGATATGTTGATCAGAAAGTACAGTAGGCCTACATTAGACATATACGAGAACACAAAAATAAACGGAACTTTTGTTGAATATGCTTCCAAGATGGTCAAAGGACAATAACATGCTTTAGCTTTCTGCCTCCGCTGTTTTTTGGTTTGCAATTACCCCCCCCCCCCCCCCATCAATCAAAGTTCTTACATGAGATGATAAACCTGGCCAGCAAGTAGAAATGTTGGACGCTTTGGATCCACAGTTTCTGCGTGTTCTTACATGCCTGCATACACTCCCCAAAACTTCTATGATTCAATCACGCAGAAACTGTGGATCCAAAGCGTCCGAATGCCACTCATTTCTACTTGCTGGCCAGGCTTATCATCTCATTTAAAATATTATTAATAATAATAATAATAATCTTTATTCAGGGAACAATATACATTGTATAGAATGTGTCACATATAAAAATATCAGATAATTATAAAATGATAAAAATGAATAAGGGGTAATGGATGATGAAGGACATTACATTACATTAGCGATACGTTTCATACATGCTCAAAATTAAACAGAACTAAGATTAGATAAGTATTCTTCTATTGTGTATGGGCAAGTTTGGATGAGGTAGGTTTTGACTTCTGACTTGAACTTCTTCTTGTTGATGGAGAGGGTGTTCTTTATTATGGAGGGTAGATTGTTGAAAATTATACGACTGTAGTAGGCTGGGTTGTTTTTGCATAGCTTCAGATGGTGATTTGGTATATGGAAATTATTTCTTGTTCTGGTACTGTGACTGTGGATGATATTGTTTGTGGGATGGAGATTGTCGTTAGTGGCAGAGAGCCACTATATATGAGAGATAGCAAAAGACTTTAATAACAGGAAAACTTCAAAATCTCAAAGAGTCTATATAAAACTCTTCACAATAAATATATTTAGTATTTATATTCCTTTCTGTCCAGTTGTAGAATAGCTCATAGATCATGCTGAAACTACCTTGGTTGAAAATATTCACTTTCAACCACGGTCTAAAAGTATAGGTCTAATATCGGGCTATCTCCTTGCGCTGAAAGGCTGATGCCAACAGCGCTGGTAATTCCACCAAAATCCATGCGGAACACTAGGTGAAAAGAGGCCAGTCGTGTGGTCCAGTTGACGTCTCGCCGCTAACAATGACGTACATTTGGTTTGGATGTGTTTAGATGTACACGTGTAGACGGTGACCCACTGGCCATTTTTAACCTCAAGGATGAACAAGTCTGCTCGGATTTTGGTGGAACTAGCAGCACTGTTGGCATCAGCCACAAGAGCTTTGATACAAGACAACTACTTATGGACCGTACTTCCAATATGAAATTAATTTTTAAATGTATAGTAGAATTTTACCCTTTTATTATTTATCACCAGCATTCGTAAAAAATAGTCTGGTATGCCAACTTTATTAAAAATTAAAATCTACAACTTTCAAGAGAATCAACAACTACTGATAGGTTCATTAGTTGACTACCTAGACCTATAGATAATTAGATATCATGTGGATGTTTGATTGGTAATTAGTCTCATTATGAAATCCCACATAATGAACAGCCCATTGGATGATGTTTTGCGACATAAGTGGGCAGGTTTTCAACTATTAACATTCTTGAATAATTGTCTTTTTAAGATATCTGCTCAAGCGTAATAGCTGACTTTTGGAGAATAACAACTATAATATTTTTCAACTTAATATGAATCAAACTGTATCAATTTTCAACTGTTTCGAGTTCAAAGTTTTTCAGTTTTCTGCTAAAACTACACATTATTCATACCGACAATATTGTACTAAGGTGCAGTTGAAATTGCCACCCTGCCTGACTAACTAAGGCACCGCTTTAGAAACTGAAGTCACATTTTGGACTTGGGTTCGAGTCCTGCATAAGGCATGTTTTTTTTGTAAGCTACCTTTCACTCATCACTTCATACTTATCACATGCTAATTTTTACCCCCAAAGAACCTAGCTGTTTGTAGGGACATTACCAATACGTTGTTTTAAGCAACCAATAATCATTACAGTTTAAATCTGACGAAGTTTGAAAGAAGCTATCTATCAAATTGTGTCAGATTTTTTTTTTTTGGTACTGAGCCAAGTGGTCGAGTGGTTATCACACTAAACTGACATTCAAGAGACCTGCGTTCAATTCTCACCATCGTCGACTGTCCTGACATGGGTAATTGTGGTTTCCCTCTGTGATTCATCCCAATAATGGGATGTTTCCTTAACAGGCCACGACCGACTCCTACCCACTATCCAAAAACACTTGATAAAATAACCTTTCATCTCATCATCCCATATATTATTCACCGACGCCAATAGAACTTAGTCATCAGTATAGTGCGTCGTTGAATAAATAAAAAAGTGTCTGATTTCAACTGTACCCTTTCATGATATTTTCATTATGATTAGTAAAATTTCTAGCAATGGAGAGGAAGTACTTCCACCATAGATGCATACAGTCTTAGCAGCAAATTTAAAAAAAGACAGTTTGAATCTCACACAGTTTACTTCGCATGAAGTTTGAAAATGGTACAATTGACCGCAAGCCTTGACGCAAGACCCTTGTTCACAGATTTCACCTCGACATACTACATTTGTTGATCAGCTATTACTAGCTTGTAGCAACATACCCCAAGTTTTGCTAGGCTTGACTTAGTTTCAAAGCTATGCAGGAGCAACAGAACTAGCCAGATGTGAGCTAACATCGACACAACGCTAGACGAACAAAAATAAATTCGAAATTTGTTTTAAAATGCATAAAAAATATTGTAATTGCATTAATCATTTTCCATATTTATTGTTTTAATAAAGACATACCTTATTCGTAATATACGTTTACTCTAGGGTGACCATTCACAGGATCGTCCTTGGTTATAGATAAGAGTTGGACTATCAGAAGCACAAAATGTTGCAGTTTGATGAAAAGTGTAATTTAATTATACGAAACATGGCGGCGACCTCAGACGCCGGGGTATTCTCTCTTGCTAATTTTAATAATAGAAGCGTAAACAGTACATATGACGATAGAAATTATAATTTGAGTGATTCAGTTAATGTTACCGCGCAATCAAAAAAAAAAAATCTATAGATTAAATTATCTAAATATAGATAATATATAAGATATAGATTAAATAATCTAATAATTGAACTAATTAACAAACATGCTCCTCTTAGAAGAAAGAGTTTTACCAAGCCTCCTGCTCCTTGGATGACCAAAGGCTCATTCACGATTAAAGATTTAGCGTAACTTTAGGGTGTAACTTTATGACGTAAACTTAGACCGCAATGCACTGTTCATGACTACTTGATTTAGTGCTGAATCCAAAGTAAATCAACCAATGAAATTCCGTGTCAAAGAATATCGATTTCGATTATTGACTGTCGAGTAACTGCTCGTAACGAGTAACGAGCGCTGTCGTATATGTTCGGACGATCTCGGAGTTTCTCAGCCTCTGATTGGTAGAATTCTACGTCTAGATTTAGACGTAGCCGTAGAAGTTTGGAGTTTGCAAACTTCTACGTTACGCCTACATTTATTTCTGCGGCTAAAGTTATCGTGAATGGTTGCATGGAATGCGACCAACCAAACATTGCTAAAGCTACGGCTAAATCTCAAGTTTACTTCTTACGTCAATCGTGAATGAGCCTTAATACTATTCTAGAAAACATTAGATCTAAAAATAATGCATGGAGAAAAGTTAAATCATCTAAAGAACACAAAAATGTGTGGCAGTCCTTTAAAACAATAAGGAATAAAGTGGCAGCAGTTATAAGTAAAGCTAAGCACAACCATTTTAATAAACTAAATGGTATGAATAACCCAAAAATGTGGAAATTTTTGAAAAAAAGTAAAGTTGCCACAAAAAATAATACCCTCCCTTGCATTTTTAATCAACCTGACGAGCTAAATACTTATTTTAACAACATAGGAATGAATCTGGAACTTCTACCTCACGTGCAAGACGAAATAGACTTTTTAAATAGTCAAGCGTCAGTAGAACAGTTTCATTTAGAAACAGTCACCGAATCTCTTATTCTTGACATATTGAACACTATCAATTGTAAAGCCACAGGTGCTGATGAAATAAATGCGGATATCATCTCATGCAGTAGTGCATGTGTACACAGGTCTTATGTACCCACAGTGAAAATTTTGTGTATTTTACTTCCGTAGTTTGTGAGAAACGGGTACCAGGTGCACATTTAACATTGCTGGTATGGGGCTTTCCATGTCCCCTTGAGCATTTTTTAAATCAATTTTTCATCATGCATTTCTCTAATTGAATAATCTTCATCAAAGTAACTTGATTTCTCTTCATGCATTCACACGTAGAAACATGATATTTCTATAACAAAATCGAACAAGCCAAAATTGCCTGAACTTTTATGATTAATATGGTGTTCTGATGTTTGGGATTGGATTATTGGTGTGGAAGTTAGGCTATAGCAAATTTGGTTAGCCTACAACAAGTATGTGGTAAATTGAACAAATTTTATACTTCAAGTGAGACGAACTACTAGGTCTAGTAGTTTGGCATATATATACAAATTTATATGGCAGGTGTCTAAAGTAGTCCCATTTATTTTTGAAACCAAAAAACTTGATCAAGAAAATAGATTTGTTTCATATTTTCAACTTGAAAATTAGGTTATATCATACCTCAAAATATGGACTGCCTTCAAGCACTTTTTTTTTTTTCATAAATAGTTAACAAGCAAATATATAAAGGTTTTCCATACTAACAAGAGTGGTTTCTTGTGACCTCCAGATAAAATGACGTCAAATTCTGTTTCCAAAGCACGTGAATGGTAGAAAGAAAAAGAAAGAAAAAAAGAAAAAAAAGAAATGATTTATACTAAGAGAACCATGGCATACATCAGAAGGGAATCTACTTAATGAATTAGAATGGTTTAGTATTAAGGATATTATAGATATAGATGTATACACTTTTGTCCATAAAATTGTAATTGGAAATATGCCAGAATATCTCAATAGACTATGTAATAAAAGGAAGAATCACAATGAAATAATACATAACACAAGAAGGGGAAATAATTTATACTTAGAGTGTGTATCGACTACAATATTAAATAATAGTGTATTTTATAAAGGGGTAAGGATGTATAATAATCTACCATTAGAAATTAGACAATGTAAGAGTGTTGATAATTTTAGATATAGAATTAAAAAAATGAGGTTGGAAATGAGAATAGAATTGTAAGGTAATAACAATAAGGAAAAACTTTTGTATTAGCAATAGATATAATGTAATAGCATATGGCTAATCAATAAATATTTACATTACATTACCAATATTATGGGAAACACACAGAAAAAAACAATGGGTTCAACCAACTCTCAACAAAAAAATGATCAAGAACTAACGGCAGTTTGTCCAAAGTTACCCTCCATCAGGTGGGGCACGTGATAATATGCCTTGCTCTAGTTCCCACACAAATTAATTACCAGTACATGTTATTCAACAACTTACAAAAATATGACAGTGAAACTCATGCTGTAAATTATATTATTAAAATGGTGCTCCAGACGTAGGCCTACTCACCATTTACAAACAGAATATATTAAATGTTGAGCCTTCTTAACAAACTTTCATCAAATGTGAAGTTTCTCCACAAACAATAAATTTTACCAAATCTACTTTCTTTGCATACAAATCAAATAAGCCTATATTTGCAGCTGGACACAAATACAGCATACACAAATTCTTTTAATGTGCGATTCCGTTTAGTAGGTATCGAAAAAAACTGTTTTTACGAAATTAGAATACTGATATCTCTTTCGAGTTGAAAGTTCAAGCAATTATTTCTCTATTCACAAATGTATATACCTGTAGGGCCCACTTCCCATTCTTCTGATACCTGAATTACTCGAAAAAATCCTGTCGTGATATTAGTGAGAATTGCAAAAAAAAAAATACTGATATATAATTGAGTCGGTATACCTATGCATACCAGTTACAAAAATATTTGTGTAGACTCAACTTTAACATGAACTTCAAAAATCTAGCCTACCACCAATAATACTAAGTACAGTCGACACACTGAGAGAATAGGATTTCTACCGTGACGCATCCTGGTATCACTTTGGTGCACTGAATAATTTTCAACATGACAACACTAAAATCAGCTAAGCATGTTGCACACTACTAGCAGCTTTTTTGATTTTTAAATCCAAGAGATATGGCTATATAGATATCTAGCCATATATAGATTTAGGCCTATATATATATATATCAAAAGGTATAGATATGTTAATAAATAATTAACATTATTTTTAGCAGATTTGCATGGAAACATTAGGCCTACTTGTTCCCAAACCTGTATGGTTAACAGAACCACCAACCATCTTACAGAAAAACGATGGAATACACACAGAACATATACCTGTATTTCCATTGTTCCTTTCGCTTAAGTGCACAAGATACATTTTTGTATTGCAAATATATTCATTTTTAATCATTATTATTATTAAAAACAACCAATAACGAGTGTATTTGTAAAATATCTCATTTTTCTATATCGATGAAGTTTTCTTGTGGTGGCTGCACGAAAGCTATTCTCTCAGTGTGTTGACTGTACATTAGTATAAAATAGTATCGCTATTACGTAACTTGGGTACAGAGTAAGCATGTTTACCGAAGTCATAAACAATATAATCAGATTCCAGTAATGTCCAAGCAGCACTCGGTGCCTGGATAGTACGGTAAATTTAGAGTGTACTTTTGGGCAATTCCTGGAGGAACAAGGTAGTGATATTTACCCGTATATGTGAGCGCACACTTCTTTGGAGCTGTTAATGAGATCAATAACTCTGGTCTTATACCACCACTTTCAGGACATCCTAATTCAACATTCCAACCACTTGGTATGTCAATACTACAAATTGACATCTTGGTGTTCATGAGCTTCTCCATAACGAGCGCATACTCTGATCGAACAGGTGGTTTGAAGCTAAACCCAAATAGTGCATCAACAAGTAGGTGGTATGAATCAAAAGGATCTGGTAGAGACTGTTGCCAAATTGGGATTTCCATTGCCTTGCACTGATGTAATAAGTTCTGATGTAGTTCATTATCAGGACACTTTGGATAATATATTTCTGGTTTGTAACCGAAAGACTTGAGGTGCCGAGCACAAACAAGCCCATCACCACCATTATTTCCTGGTCCACAAAGTACCAGAACAGTACCAAAGGATTTCTGACCACTATTGTTCTTGATTAAGGGATAACACTTTGCTATGGAGGTGGCACAGCTAAGACCAGCTAGTTCCATTAACTGGTCAACGCTAAATCTGTATTCATTAAACAGCTCTTGATCAATTTGAATTGCTTCTGACTGAGTTAGATATTTCATAGTTCTTGATAATACAGGCCTACAGGTATGCCTATCTAGTGACCTACGTCTGTTACAGGTTATGTTCTTGAAAAATTGTACTGATCTTATCATTTGACAAGTATTAATTGAGACTACTTCGTGATTAACACTTGAAGTGATCTCCACTCCACTGTAGGCTTACGCACTAACGTGCGCAATTTGTGCATTTTATTAACCGAGCCAAAGAGGTAGTTGTTGAACTGAGCAGTGAGCCTTTACTTCGTTTTTAGTAACCGTTTTTAGTGATATCGACACTTCAAAGAGTTAGTTGCGGCACTCGACAGTTACAAAATTGCAATTAGTATTTGATTTGAATTTGATTCAAAGATCTTCGTATAGGTTACTTCTCTACGGTTCTTCTTTGTCTTTTTTTGATTGGCCTTGGATTATGTGTATTCTTATTGGCCAAGCGATTCAATTTGAGTTTGAATAAATTCTGCTGTATATAAATATATACATATATATATATATATATATACATATATATATATATATATATATACATATATATATATATATATATATATATATATATATATATATATATATATATATGTGTGTATATATGTAGGTATGAAGAGAGTTTTCACAAGCATTGTTATAATTATACATTTCTTTAGGTTTCTTGTGTAAAATTAAAAACAAACTCAAACAAATTAGTTTAAAGTCAACGTTTCATGTTTATTTCGAAACATATTATCAAGGCAAATTCTATCATAATAAACTGGAAAATGAATATAAAACAATTTTTAACCAAGTAATAAAAATTACTTGACATTAAAATTGCCGTGATATTGAATAAATGTAAGGCACCCAAAAGAAACATTACTTGTGAGGAACAGAGGGCTTCAAAGCAGCTGCAGCTCAGAGATAACAAAGATTATAACCATTTCACCAGCAGACAAAGGCAATGCCACAGTCATGGACAGGAAAGAATATGTAGAAAAGATGGAGTTGGTGTTGGCAGATGTTAGCAGTTTACAAACGTACAAAAATAAATCTGACCACATGTCTAAAGATAAAAACAAAAGAAATTATTATTATTCAAAGATTAATTCTAAAATAAAGAAATCAATCATTCCAATGGGAAAGTCATCAAGAATCCCGCAAATGAAAGGATATGTCAAGATACATAAAGCTGGTAACCCTTTTAGACCTGTGTTAAGTTTGGTAGTCACCCACACAAGCACTAGCTAGATACTTGGCCAGACTTATACAGCCCATAGCAAATGAAGTCAAATCGTAAACCGGTATTAAAAATTCATCGGACCTAGTACAGCTGTTAAAAACATGGAATTGGCACCCTGGAGAGTTGTTAGTCAGCTTGGATGTAGTTTCGTTGTATACAAATGCTCCGATTACTGAAGCGCTGAATGTTATGAAAGAGAAACATAAAATTAACAATGAAAATATTGATTTGGCCGAACATTGTATGTCGACCACTTATTTTAATTTTAATAACCAGTTTTATAAACAAGTTGAAGGTGCCTCCATGGGAGCTCCTCTATCTCCTATAGTAGCCAATTTATTTATGGCAGATTTTGAAGGAAGAGCTTTACAAGAAGCACCGTACCAACCAACAACCTGGATTAGGTATGTGGACGATATTTTACTGAGATGGTTGCACGGAGTTGAGTAACTTGAAGAGTTTCAAGAGTATCTGAATAAAAGACATACCGTTACAAATATAAAGTTTACAGTAGAGATGGAGGAAAATGGAAAATTACCCTTTTTAGATCTATTGATTGAGAGAAATCCGAATGGTACATTTGGACATGAGGTGTATCGTGATTCGACAAACACCAATCTATACCTTTAAGGGTCTTCACACCATCATCCTCATCAACTACTTGCAGTAACAGAAATTTCAACCTTTCAATCTAAATGTCTAGCAGATGAATCCCACATAAGAGAAGAATTAAATTTCCTGAGAAAAAACCTAGTAAATAATGGTTACTCTCATCACGACATATCAAAAGCCCACAATAAAGATAGGAAAATTCAAGAAGATAAAGCTACTGAAGAAGTACCTTTAGATAGAGCGTTCTTACAATACGTGAAAGGTACAACCGACAAGATATCTAAAGTTTTATACCGACATAATATAGAGACCATTTTTACACCTCATCTAAAAGAAGGTCAATATCTCGGAAGTAATAACCACAAAAGGAAGAAAAATGAAGGCAAAGGGATCTACGAAATTCCACACAACGACTGTATAGGCTCATATATAGGTCAGACAGGCAGAAGAATATAAGCATAATTGAAAGAACATGCACTGGATATAAAAAATGAGGTGTCATCTAACTCATTAAGCAAACATACAGCACAGCATAAATTTTAATAGAGCCCGTACACTAGCTCAAGTAAATATTACGCTTCCACGTATTTTAAGGGAAGAAAAAAAATTGAGAGAAGGCCAGACAACTTAAACAAGAGGGATGATAGCCATGGACTACCAAATACATGGAAAACAGTCATTATGAACATGGATAGCAAAACTAACAGTCAACAAGAATATAACTTGAATGTGTATAAGACTGACATCATATTGAACTCAAGTCGCGAGGATGTAGCAGATGTCGGAACTGGACCTATTACTAGGAATCAATCAAGGAAGAAGTAGATTTTTTATGTCACGTATTATTGTATTTCAATTAAACCAATTCTTTTTTTTTTTTTCAAGTTCCTTGCACATAATTTCAAATAACATGCAGGTGTTTGATATAGAAGGTGGTGAATTTTTATAACGATAACTTTTATTACTTGGTTAAAAATTGTTTAACATTCATTTTCCAGTTTATTATGAGATAGAATTTGCCTTGAAAATATGTTTTGAAATAAACATGAAACGTTGGCTTTAAACTAATTTGTTTGAGTTTGTTCTTATTTGTACACAAGAAACCTAAATGAATGTATGATTATATATATGTATATATATATATATATATATATATATATATATATATATATATATATATATATATATATATATATATATATATATATATATATATATATATATATATATATATATATATATATATATATATATATATATATATATATATATATATATATATATATATATATATATATATATATACATATACATACATATATATATATATATATATATATATATATATATATATATATATATATATATATATATATATATATATATATATATATATATATATATATATATATATATATATATATATATATATATATATATTTAAATATATATATATATATATATATATATATATATATATATATATATATATATATATATATATATATATATATATATATATATATATATATATATATTTAAATATATATATAAATATATATATATATATATATATATATATATATATATATATATATATATATATATATATATATATATATATATATATATATATATATATATATATATATATATATTAGAGATGCCTTCGGGTATGGATAATATTTTGTTACCCGGGTACCCGTCCGAGTTACGGGTAATTGTGCTGACCAGTACCTATAATGTAGACAATAGCTTGTATTAATCATTCAAGCGACCGAGAGATCCAACTTCCGCATTTTTCAGAATTTTTTTACCTCCCCTCTCAGTCCACTCTCAAGTTGTCATAAGACGCTCGTCAAATCTAGTCGCACCACCTTCCCTCATCTGTGATCATATGTACAGTGTAATGACTTCCTCTCTCGTCACCAACTCTTCAGTTGTCATGCCAAATGCACTATCTGTAATTGGTTGAAACCCACCCTTCACTGAGAACTGAGAAGCATACCTAGAGCTCTATGATATGCGTGTTTTGCAAAATATTTCTTTTCACTTCGCTGCTGTGTATCAACCAGAATAAATCGTATTCATATTTGCTTGGTTTGCAGTGACTTGAGTGGTGTTATCCTTGGACGTGAGTAGCGACGTGTGTTTGGTGTTCGATATCAAATTGAGCGATTTTTTTTTTACAGAAACAGTATTATAAAACTATTGATTCGTGAATATGTTTTATAGGTTTTTTAATTCGAAGTCTCTGTTTGATATAAAGTTCAGTCAAGACGTGTTGCGAGACATTGAGTGTATAATATAATTCGAAAAATATAGTAATATTAGTCAGTATTCTTCTCATTTTATTTTTGTGACCTTTAAATTGTTGCTTGTGTTTAACTTGACTTTTTGTGAAATGGCATCGACCAAAAAAAACTCATTCGCATGGAAATATTATTTGTCTTTTGCTGCAGAATGCGGAGGCACCCTTGGTTGTCAATCACAACCAGTCATGAATGTATGTAGCCTCAATTCAATATATTATTGTAGTCATGTAGTTTTTCATAAGCGTATCATTAAAACAAGTTCATTTCTATAGGCACGAATTTGGGAGTAGGAACTTTTTGGAGTAGGAACATTACCCGGGTAATACCTGGGTAATTGTGGTGGGTACCTGGTTCCTAATTTGTTACCCGAAGGCATCTCTAATATATATATACATATATATATATATATATATATATAAATATATATATATATATATATATATATATATATATATATATATATATATATATATATATATATATATATATATATATATATATATATATATATATGTTTTGTTGAAAGCTTTCACGACTCATTATGTAATTAATAATCAAATCTTTATTATGGATAATTAAAAGTCGCGTTGACGAATAAATATTTATTTAATTGCCCTATTTAATATGTACTATATATATATAAATATTTATTCGTCAACGTGACTTTTAATTATCCATTAAGATTTGATTATTAATTATATATATATATATATATATATATATATATATATATATATATATATATATATATATATATATATACCTATATATATATATATATATATATATATATATATATATATATATATATATATCTATATATATATATATATATTTATATATATATATATATATATATATATATATATATATATATATATATATATATATATATATATATATATATATATATATATATATATATATATATATATATATATATATATATATATATATATATATATATATATATATATATATATATATATATATATATATATATATATATATATATATATATATATATATATATATATATATATATATATATATATATATATATATATATGTATATATATAGATATATATATATATATATTTATATATATATATATATATATATATATATATATATATATATATAAATATATATATATATATATATATATATATATATATATATATATATATATATATATATGTATATATATATATATATATATATATATATATGTATATATATATATATATATATATATATATATATATATATATATATATATTATCTTATAATATATATATATATATATATATATATATATATATATATAATATATATTATCTTATAATATATATCTCTATATATCTCTATATATCTATTATCTCACAGATGCAAGTTTGGTATGGGATCCATATAGGGTGGGTGAGATAAGGAATGTAGAAAGGGTGCAGAGGATAGCAGTCAGAAGGGTTACAGGTAGGTGGAGGTGGGTGGGTAATGAAAGGGGAGAAATGGTAATAATATAAGAGAGTCCCTCTGAGATGATGCACGACTTGGGCTGGCAGGATTTGGAAAAACCGAGAGAATTGGATGGGATATATAATTTTTCAGGGCAATGGAAAAGGAAGGGGGTTGGGGAAGTTGAATAGGTTGATCGAAAGGAATGAGTCAGGGTATGGGGTAGGCAAAGTCATGATTGAGATGTTCAATAGATCCAAGTTATTACTCTATTAATGGAATTTATTCCGATTTGGAATAAAATGAAGAAGGGCATTTAAAACGTTCGTTTAGAGCAAAGATACACGGAGGCAATGCTTCTGTTGCTTTCAGTGTTGAATTTTGTTGCGGGGGAGCTCTCGTGTTTCTCGGGGTGCAAGGGAAAACCGAAAAACAAGTTTCTCAGAAAATACACTATTACCTTGGCTAGTGCCTAATTTTTGTATCTCCAGGGGAAAAACGACGAGCTTCAAGGGGGCTTTGTCCCCCTTCGCTCCCCCGCAGCTTGTCGAATCCAGCTGAATCCAGCTGTGCCTGGATTTAACACTGGTTGCTTCCATGGGAAAAATGCCACTGAATGTTACCACTTGGGAATATATGAAAAACCTCTATAAAGATGACTGTGGCAGGAAATGAGCTAAGGAACGATCTACCCACATCTCACCTCCCTGTCAGATGGAGCAAGTACGTTAGCACAGAGCTTCTAGTGTCAGTGAATTACTTTACAGAACTGCCCCCAACCTGCTGGGAACTAGAAGTTAGAACACAATTTTTCACTTGTTGTGTTGTTCAATATCATGCCAGCATGCATTCACAAACTGTTTTGTAAAATATAATAATAATGTGAAATACAAATAATAACAATAACCTTAGAAGTAAGACAAAAGAAATAAGTAAGACAACTTTCTATAAGTCCACACCAAGATATGTGACAGCCAAAAAAAGAGTGATGGATCAGTACTGAATGACAAAGCAAAGTGCGTACTATTTTTTTTGAAAACATCATTTGTCTACTCATAAGAATTATACTTGGAATCTATTATTTCAGTGAAAAGTCTATTCTTTTGATAGAAGTACTTTTATTTCAAGAGTCAGTAAGTTTCAAGTTGAATACGTTCCAGGCAAAACACAAAAGTTTATGTTCTTACATTTCACTTGATTTCTTTATTTGAATCAGCTTCTCGTCATTTATTTTTTCCATGCCTGGTAGTTGTTAACTTTTTCAATCATCTTGAAGTACCGCCAATTTCGGTAAAACCGTTGTATAATTATTGCAGCTTTCTCCTCTTTCAAATTGATCTTCAAATGGCTGAAATTTTTGCAAACTGAATAACATCGCCAATAGGCCTGTATTTTCACTGCGGCCTTATGCATCTCAGGATCGCTCTCAACATCTGGTAACACAATGTCATCTTCTGCAAATAATTAAATGTTTATTATGGTCAATGCAAATTATATTATTTTTACCTTTTATAGTAATACAAGTTGCCTTTTATCTGACTCATTCTGATAAGTTCCTTTATTTGCCTATCCTAGGCTCTGCTGAGCCTTCTCTAAGTTTGATAAATGGATTTTACTTACCATCAGGAGGAATTACATGCTCACTCCAGTTTATTGGATAATATGGTCTTTGGCGAATAGACCTATTTCTCCGTCCCAAATTACCTTCATTCATTTCCATTGTTTATTTATATGTGTTTTAAATCGGTTCACTAATGTGATGTTGGTTCTGTCACCACTGATTTTTAATAATATAACTAGGGGCCTACATACAAAGTAAATATCGTAATTGTATTTATGCATCTGTGATCCTGTTGCCATAGCAACAACGCTTTACATTAGTTTAAATCAAGCTGTACAGGTAGCGCGAAATACATTCTTCGCACGTAAGTGTACGGTGCTGCTTCAACTGAAAACGGAGGAATATTCTGGCACTGACAATCCAACTAGTTGTTCTTCGTCAGTTGTACTCGTTAATAGTTTCAGCCAGCAAGATGGCAGAGAGTAAAGGTGCATTACTTGCTAAATCGGTTCAAAAACATGCTGGAAGAGCGAAAGAAAAGGTAAGATAATATTGACAGTGCATTATAATTGTTCTTCGTTGTCATGTTTCTGTAGGTATGTTGATTACGAACGATTAATATTTATGGATGCCAAGCAAAATACGCATGTAAGAGCGGCCTAGCCTAAAGTGGGTTGAAGGTATGGAAGCTCGTTAGACCTATTAGATATCAGTCGTCGATCTGTGCCATATTAATAAATGGTTAGGTTCATAACAAACTCGATCAACTACCTATTCATGGTAATAGCAGTGTCGCGTCTAAATACCTAAGATTCCTGCCATGTTCAAGAGTAACCTAGTCTCGCATACTGGACTGTAGTGATTTGTGTAGGACTATAGGCCTAGGTGTAGGCCTAGTACTTGCTGCAGCAGCTTCATTCAAATATTATAATTTGTACCCAAGTCCGTGGGAATTTTCATACATTACGCCATCTGCGTGACTTACGGTAAAATAAACTAGCGGAAGGGCAGAAGTCCACGTCAACATTAACCAGCTTGGCCCAGTAACGAGTCCATATCAATAATTATAACACTTATGAAGACTTATTTAAACAAACTAATACCGGTACTAATTATGCACATTATACAAAAGGATGACATATAATGCAGACCTTACTGAGACGTGTGACCGAGTGGTCAATAGTTGGTACACTGAACCGTCATTCAGGAGACCGGAGTTCGATTCCCGCCATGGTCAACATCCTGACAGGGGTTTTTCGTGGTTTCACTCTGTCATTCAGGTTAATACTGGGATGGTCCCTTAACAGGCCACGACCGACTCCTTCCCACTATCCAAAACACCTTGTAAAATAACTTTCCATCTCATATATCATTCACCGACGCCAATAGATCGTAGTGTTCAGCAAAGTGCGTCGTTAAAACCCGATATTTGAAAAAAAAATACAGACCCTACAATTAAAATCCTGTGTGCCAATGTCAGGGATACCCTAGTTAATGTTATTTTTTGTAGATGATATATTATGTAATTTCATTAGATACCGGCAGTAACATCTCATGCATAAATACCTTATAAATAAATACCTTTCATGCATAAAATGTCTATACATAGGAAATCTGATCAAAACCCTGCCTCATGTAACAAAATCATGACCATTTATCTAATCTAAGAAACCAGTCCGTCGTGGGTTGGGTCACGTGTTATAAAAAGGGGCCTCGAACCAATTCAAGTTTTGAAATGAATACCCAAAGGACATTTTGAAACAGATTTAGGTAGTAGGCCTACTAAGCTCTTGAACCTCCATATAGTCGTAATGTCCTCAATATTAAATATTCGAAACTAAATGACCTCTTGACCTAAAATCTATCATTTTCCTGGTTTTCTACTAGAACTGTCGCCGCATGATTCTTGTGATTTCTTTTTATACAGTGCATCTACAACGTCACCCGATATTTACTAGTCTTACTGACACTGGAACACGTGGTTTACGTGCAGAGTAATATTTCTAATATTATTCTTATCCAATTCAAGTGATCTCTTGGCCGCAGGTTTTGTAGTTTGAATGTGGTGGTGTTCTCACATAGTACTTCTCATTTGCATACATCATGTCTTTTATACCGTCCACGTTCCCTTCATTTGAAGACGAATACGTTTCCGATATTTTCTTTTATTTATGATTCGTGCAACTATCTATTGGTATGCGATATGCTTACAATTTTGCCAATTCCCTATATGCTGATTGATTGGAAGTAAAATTTTTCCTCGATTTGGAATGCTACAGGGACAAGCCCGGGTTGTCGACTTGTCTTGTGCCGCAGATTGGGACTGGGATAGCGATAGATAGGTTCTATTCTTGTCTCCAGGGTTTCCAATTCCAAGGCAGCTTTACCACAGACACACATACACACACACACACACACACATCCCAGGGAAATCTGTCTGTTCTAATGCCCTCCTCGCTACAGTTCAACATCTCGCAAACTGAAAAATATATCATGTATTTCCGTACTCGGTTGTGGAAATCGAACTTATGCGTTCAACTTACCGTAGGTTAGGGCATGTTATTTGGATAGTTATTACAGATTCTCATCTGAATTGGTGTATTTTAGAGTCAAACGAACTCTAGACGTACAAATAGATATATCCCTCGTTTCCTATTTTTGGACCAAGTCGGCGTGGAGCTGTACGATGAACAAGCACGACCATGCGCGAGTGCTCTTAGATTCTAACGAAATATTTATTTCCGTAATCCCACTAGAATTAATATCGAACGGAGGTATTTAGAAGCTGATAGCACCTTATTGGTATGCACGGATTCCACGGAATGATGATTATATATAGTGACCAGAAGCAAAAATAAATATATCAGACTAGTATTGCTGTTTAGCCAAATTAGTAATGAATTGAATTAAAATAAGTACGGTATGAATTGTTAATTGTTCTTCTTTCAAAATACAAACTGGATTGTTAATTTTATCCGCGATTTCGTAGTACAGGAATCTTGTGTACTTTTCTAGGCATATCCATTTACTCTTCGACCAAGACGTACTCGTTCGTACTGTCGTACTCGTTCTTTCGTTGGTTGTGTTGTTGTTCATTCTCAATAGCTTTCAACACTCTAATTTGCTGTGTAAATCTACTGTCAGCTCGTGACAAGCTGTAAAGTTTGATTCGGAATGCCCTCATCGAGAAACCAAGGTTATCTTGTTGAGAAAATGTTTAGAATGCCAACTCCCAGTTTTCACAATTTTATTGCAATCGATGATTTTTCTTTTTTCAACGCGGTCTTGTTGAACTTCCTCATGAATTACACTTGATAAAACGTAATTGAATGAGTGACCATACGAGCTTTTCATTCCATTCCATTTCATCGCTTATATTTTGCTGCTGAGTGTTATTAGTAGAGCAGTGTTGTGGCATAGGCCAAATTATAACTTATGACCCCTGTCAGGATGGTCGGCCATGACGGGAATCGAACCCCGGTCTCCTGATGAATGACTTCTTAGATGAAATTGAACAATACTAGCGGTAACGGGTGCGTGATTGAGCAAGTGAGAATATAAAATGTAAAGAACACTCCTTACGCTAAAAGCTCTTTTAGTTATGATCACAGTTATACCCAATATATGAACATCCAAACTCGATATCGCTGTCAGCTTGTAAGTGTCATAGAATCTATAAGTCGGGAGATTTTTGACAATTTGAAAATTAATACAAAAAAAATCATTATCTTCAAACGTCTATTATTGGTGAAGAGGATCGTTTCCATATCGCCTACCACAACCGGTCGAGAGTTTTCAATTATCTAGTAGCTTTCGAGACCACTTCCTCTTCAACTCGATCACTTTCTAGTTATTTCTCTTCGGTACGAGAATTATTCAATTTGCTTGTTGATTACACCAGACACACATTTGGTATAGGCCTACTCTATATATCATATTTACAGGTGCATCCCATCTTCAAGTATTTAATTGAGTAAGTTATAAAAATAATGTCGTACGCCTGGCTCAGTCAGTTAATGTTTAGTTTATGTACAGTATTAGAATCTTGAGTTAGGTCGGGCGTGGGTTTGAGTCTCACAAAAGGCATGAGTTTTTCGAAACATTAATCTATCACCCGCTCATGCGTACCCCCAAATATCCTATAGCTGTCGGTGGGGTCGTCGAGCAAACAAGAACCATCAATCAATTCTAAAATTCAAAGTATACATTGCATTGTTCGTGCATGTCTATGTGTTATAGTTAGCATTGCGGTTTAAACTTTGAAGGCGAGTCGACGAAGAGGCCATTTAGCGCCTTTCTTCATGTCCGTGTACTTTGCCATGGTTGTCAACGGGTTGTGGATGTTTTAAGCATATGGAGGGAGCGGGCAAGAAAGAGTAAGAGAAGATTATATAAAATAAAATGGAAGAAGATGATGGATGAGGAGAAAAGTGACAAGAAAATTGAATGAACTGAAACACGAACTCAAAGGCTTCACCAATCACCCGACCGACCGAGTCGAGACCTCACTCCAGACCTTATCGCTATAGGTGACCCTCGTGAGAGCAAATCAATTGCTCCTGACGACAGCCTTGGAGATTATGGGGCCACGCAAGCTCCCACACCCCGTCAAGGTGTCCGGATTCTTCGAGAGAGGTCCATGTGTTCTATGAGTAAGAGTCCTCACGAACATGTCTCCGATTCGGGACACGGATGTTTAAGAAATTGAACTTGAAATCATATACGGCATCCGCATTACAGTAGTGGGTCTAATTATAATTGTCTTGAATTTATTGGTATCACTGGTTTCAACTTCGACTGGTACAGCTTGAATCAGAAGTTGGAGATCAAACTCCCTTTTCTACCTGTTTTCCACAGTCGACCCTGTAGTATCGCATATAGGATTCAACGGATATAGTCTCCGTTCTTTTAGTAAGTGCAGCTCCACCTACCGGTACAGACCTTATCTTGAGCGTAAAGAAGAGAATATCATACGAACAGAAAACGGACGTTCACTTTTAGTTTATGCTCTACATCTCATTGAATATTTTGTTGCGAACACCAACTGAACTACGTCAAATGTAAGGTGTTGCCGGTAGCGAACATTTTTGTGGCAAAGCTATCCCATCAAGAGTTTTCATTAATTTATCCATATTACGCGAGGGGGAATTATGGTATGATCAAGACGAAAAAACTGTTACTTTGGTTAGTTGGTTACTATGTGCTACGTTGTGTTTTGGGTTCAATTAATTTTCAGCATTGTGTAGCATGTACTTTCATTTGTAGGCTACTCTAACGCACCGTAACCCATTTAAAGGCACTTGATGGCTGGAAACACTCGCCCGCCGGGACGTTTAAATTTTAATCTACTTCCGATTCATTTCATTATCTTGGCTAGTGAATTGTTTTCAGTTCTATAATAAAAGCACACATCTCATTTAGTATTATAGTTTACGCTCAGATCTTCCTAAATTTTTATTCAAAAATCGGATTTAGAATAAACAATTATTTGGCCTATTTCCGGTTATTTCTTCTAGGATAGAAATGTGAGTGTGTTTTATTACCACCGGGGATACTGGGCATAGCCTACTGGTAATGCAAGTTTTGAAAGAAATGCTTCGTATCAGTTGTGCAGTGTTTGGTCGATTACAACTTAGTATCACCGAGACGCGTGGCCGAGTGGTAACACACTGAACCGTCTTTCGGGAGACCAGGGTTCGATTCCCGCCATGGTCGACCATCCTGACAGGGGTTTTTCGTGATTTCCCTCTGTCGTTCAGGTTGATACTGGGATGGTTCCTTAACAACAGGCCACGACCGACTCCTTCCCACCATCCAAAACACCTAATAAAATAGCCTTACATCTCATCATCCCATCAGCTCATTCATCATCCACCGACGCCAATAGATCATAGCCATCAGTATAATGCGTCGTTAAAACCCAATATAGATACAA
The DNA here is from genome assembly GCA_964007535.1 of Brachyptera risi. NCBI lineage: Eukaryota > Metazoa > Arthropoda > Insecta > Plecoptera > Taeniopterygidae > Brachyptera > Brachyptera risi. Next base: position 68,595,746 of record OZ023327.1, on the reverse strand, counting down.
CTTAGCATCAATACCCAATGGTATTATTCTGATTCTTGTTTGGAGTCTTATCTTTTTCGTTCACAATTCGTCACTTGAATGCAGTAGTGGACAATATGCAATACCTATTATTGTACAGACTTTGCTCTAGGTACGAGCGCGTAGGCAGGCCGGCCAACCTCTATCACCGACGGTGATGGTGCTCCACGTGCGGATAGATGTGAATAAAATAATGGGCGTCGTAACGTGGACGTAATATTAATAACAATAGTCATCTTTTTTTCATTTATTTATCGAAACCTAATTACAATATTAATAATGTAACTGCATTGTGATGTCAAAAAACTATTCAAGTTGATGAATCGGAGGTAAAAATAAGGCTCCTCCCTCGCTGGCTCAGTCAGCTAAGTCACTGCTTCAGAAACTGAAGTCGTCACGAACTGTTGAATTAGTTTATTTATCACTTATTTCTGTACGTGGAAAAGTCATTTTTGTGGTATATATATTTATTGTTTCAAATAGTGTTTGATTTTACCTCAATTGTTCCACATTGAGTGGATGCGTCATATTTATTCATAGTCACACATTTTTCATTTCCTTTCAAATCGGCATATGCGTGTGCAGAACTTGACAATAGGTAAATAGGTATGACTCATTTCGAAAATTGAAAATACATTTTCTAGTAATACAACGCTATCTACTACCGGTAATGCAAAATACACCGATAGTGTTCTTCCATGCTTATCCCAGTTCGCTCACTTCATTAGTGGAAACTTGAACAAAATGTGAACTAAAAAGTGATTATGTATACATTTACGTTCAAATAATAAAATACGAATTAATAAAACAATCGCTCTGCATAATATTCGTGGCCACACCCCTAACGGAATTTAAGCCGATAATGGGGGAGGCTCCCGTTTCGTCCCCCAGGGCATTTTTTTTTAAATTTAAATGAAAAAAGTCTGTTGGAAATCGCACGCAGGCCTATCTGGATTTACAACTGTTGGCGATTGTCTGTATAATTCCATTAATTTTGGTAGACGAATTATCTGTCTACATGAATAGCAAAATTATCACCGCTAGTTTTGTATATCTGAGGGATTTTGAGGATGATGAGTTATTTCAAGACTGAATTTACGATAAGAAACATATCTTTCTCATCTTTCAGAATCGTTGAACGTTTGAAGAAGCAGCAAGGTTTTGTAATTCATGAAATGTATTTTTCTCTTACTGTTAGACGACCGTCATATTTCCTGAATGCAATTATAGGAGAGTATACATTGACTGAATTTCCAATTTTGAAGAATTTATGGAGTAATGTGCGTGGCTTCTATTTAGAATACTAATAGGCGTACCAGTCATGTAAGTAGTAACTTACACTAGTTGATATCTATTTATACAACTCGGAATAATTAGGGCGCATGAAGAGCTTATACCGCGGAGTAAAGTCGACTCGGTGTGTGACATGGGTTTGGGTGTCTAACCTTACCTGAACCCTAACCACATTCCATTGAAAAGTAACCCGAAGCCCATGTCACACGACCTATTCCGATATACGCTCTTCAAGGTCCCCAAATAATTTGAACCAAGTGGCACCAATGCTGTTTTACTTCCGATTTCAAAATAGCTAACCCACCGGCAATAAGAATACGTCCTACCTTTTCCAACACAATACACGTGAAATCAGACAGTAGACTAGGCCTACTGCATCTATGATCCAAATTGAACCTATGTTTGGTCTCTAGTACAGTAGTACTACACAGCCTACATAACTCATTAGTGTTGCATGATAGACTCTCGATTTAAATTAATTACATTACTTTTTTGAGATTTTTATTGCTGATCTGAAAATTCCCCAATTACAACCACGAAGATTTGAGATTTTCGTGATAGTACCATAACTGTCAGCCGCCTTCTAGCTCAGTCAGCTGAAGCACACAAGTTTAGAAACTAAAGTCAGGTGACCGTTCGGCGTGCGTGGGTTCTAGTCCCGCCACATATGAAGGAAGGTATGCCATGCCGCATAAGGCATGGATTTGTGTAAACGTCCTTTCACTTGTCATCACTTGATAGTTTCATTATCACCTGCTCATTCGTACCCCCATCCAACTTGGCTAGTGGTGGTGCCTGACTGCCTAGTTTCATGATCACCTGCTCATTCGTACCCCCATCTAACTTGGCTAGTGGTGGTGCCTGACTCATCATGCTATCGCTCATTATATTATATATTTGAAAACCCGAAAAACAGTTTGAATTCCACACAAATAATAGCAGAATAGATATTAGTAAATATTCATGCATAAACCGGCTATAGAATTCATTTAACTCCATTTCCAATCTAAACACTAATTTTCACTTGCATTTCAATAATCTTTCACAATTTAAATCAATTTTAAGATATATAGCAGATAGGCTAACTTGGTGTGCTTTCATGTTTCACTGTTCAATTATTTAACTATTGTACCTTAAATTTACCTGTGTTTCTGTTCTTGTTTGTTTCATGTTCGTTTTCATTTTTATTGTTTGTTTTCATGTATGTATTGTCCTTTTATTAAATTAGCACTAGTGGAAATGTATGGTTTCTGTTGCTAATAAAGACTAAATCAATCAACCAACCTGGCCTGACGTATATTAATTGGACTTGAACTGCGTCTTACGAAAAATAAAAATGGGTCAATTAAGCTGATAATTAATTAAAGTACAAATATAAAATTGATAACCAAGAAAAATAACAAGTTAATCCTCCAACCATCAGTTAGTTAAACCGGCGCTTATTCTTTTAGCTCAAATATAAGTGAGGATATAGTATTATAGGCCTATTTGTCATTCATTTTGGGTATAACGACGCCCTGTAATGATAACTATAGGATATATTGACGTCAAACAAACTCTGCTAAGATGGATGAATGGGGGTAGGGAATAGGGATCGATCCCAGGCCCTCTCTACTCTCATCGCCCGGAAGTAATTCTCTTGGAAAATGAAAGCGAAGCGCCACCTTGAATCGTCAAAGGAAACGATGGAAAAAACAAGAGCATGCATTCCAATTTCTGTTGATAATTCTTCGTTTTTGGCGACTGTTTTAACTTGATAATAAATAATATAATAATTTCATTTTTTTGGCATTTTAATGAAAATTGAAATGAAAAAATTTCATCTCAAACGGTCCACTGTAAGTTTCACGATACCGCCCGTTTTCTCGTTTATATCATTACACAGGCTATACATTATTCCCTGGGCATAATTTTGTGAGGGAAGCGCGTTGCTGCATGCTGCTACGTTACACACCACACAGCCATGAGAGTGATACCGATATTATTTGCATAATCCTTAATTGCATCCTCACATGTAGACTCGACACTGTGTGCCTATAGACACAGTATTAACTCAACTATTTATACATCCATAGAGATGAGAGAGATTTTGTTTTGAAAATGTCGTGTGGTGTTTATTAACGTTCAATTATCAGTTTATCGTATCTATGTGTATGTAGTTTCACAGTGAATTTAAATTGAATTTGTTCTACTGATTATATTTAAAACTGATCGGCCACCGTTCCAGTCATAAGAAGTATATATTTTAGTCGTCCGTTTTCGTCTTATGTATTGGGTGAGAGAAAGATTTCCAGTTTTAGTATGGTATAGGTGGGAATTGATAATATCCATACAGCAACATGAGGTACCGTTACGACCGATCTGGCTATATCATCACTTCTCTGTATAGTAGTCTATCCACACTGCTTGCTGCACCATCGCGCACATTCCATCGCGTATACCGCAACCCAACCAAGATCTCTCATCTTGCCATAATAACGTACTTGTCCGAGTTGGATGTATTGGCCTACTTTCCTATTCATATTTCCTGTTAGTTAGCTCTACAGTTTATCGGTTTCAATAATACGAGATCCTAGGCTCATGAGATTACCTGGTGACGGCTCTTCGTTGAGCTGATCCGAGCCGATTATTGAATTGTTCGACGCGGACGTAAGGTAGGCCTACTCATTTTGTCAAAAATTCGATTGAGAATATATTGTCTCTACGGTATAGAGCACAAACGGTGCAATGAATATCGAAGCTCGTGGTTTGAGGAAATGCTTGCTCTGTTTATTTTTATTTTTTTATTATTGTCCTTCAGGACTCACCTACATATTAATTTCAGTGGTCTGAGAGTCGGTGAAAATCCAATGCATCCACCGAAATGTACTGCATTGTTGTGAACTAGTGCTCACGAAAATGTTTGTGCAGTGAAACTTACACTTGGCGACAAACAAGATCTATTTAGAAATGTCGGCTCTAATTGTCAATCACATTTTGTGACTATCTATTGGGCTGAATGCGAATATACCCGGAGTTGATGATTTGAATAATTTATGGTCGAGTAAGTCGCGAGTATAGTAACACAAATAAGTATGAGGAGTGTGTATCAACACAATTGAAAGGCACAGTATAGCAAACGAAAAAATACCGTAATTCGTTTGAATCTAAAACCTCGTTTAATGTGTGGTCATATTTAATTAAAAGGTGAAGCGTGTAACGATTCAACCGAACACACTTGATGTTCCCAGTACGGTACCAATATCCTCTCTTCCAGCGTTCAGAGCTTATTGTTTGTATCATAGTTGTTCACTTCTTTTCTGTTGCTGAAGGCGAATGAAATATTGTACTTAAAATGCAGATGAAAATTGAACACTGTGAATTTGATTGGGAACAACTGTACTGAAACGTTCTATCACATGGCTGTCCTGGCGGTGTTCTCTCTGGTGGACCGGTGGTCTTGGATAGTACAGTGCACGGAAGACCAAGTTAACTCAATTAACCTGGCTTTATTTACCAGATATTAAAAAGGGTTTGCCTTAGGAAAAATTATAATGGGCAATTGACATATGATTGTTTCTTCTGATGACTGGGCCATTTTCAATATCTTATTTATTTTCAATTTAGTGTAACCTGTTGCTTTCTTATATTAAGATCAATTGATTTCTGGACACATTTCAACATCCGATAAAGCTGATTAATTTAGGGTATACCGATTACGTGCATCGAGCCATCCAAGAAATATTCGAGAGTGTGTGGGCCATCGTAACGCTGCTACTCCTATACGCCTCTATACGGTGAGCCAGTGATGATTTCAGGCTTGGGGGGGGGGGGGGGGGGGGGCAATTCAGGGTACCGGTACCGTGAAAAATATGACAGCACGTGTACTGATAAATGAAGGCATCACATGGAGTGCTATTTTCCTTGTGGGCCTATAAACATTGAGCGAAGCGAAGATTCAATTTCACCATAGCCTATACTCGACATTTTTTTCTCTTTTTTTCTGTTCGCGTTCCACAGGTCAAACGAGAGTACAAATTCAGTTCTAACTTGGCGTACATCACAAGTGTTATTTTCTAATTTATTACTGCATAGTTTTGAGCCGCATTCGGTTACACCTTTTCTGAGAATATTTGTTTCAAAGTTGAAAAAAAAATAAGCCGGGGAAGAAAATTTGTAAGAAATATTTCCTCCGAATGAATTCAGAATTTTACGAAACTTGGATATAATAATGATACATATTATTCCGATGTTTACCTACATCGACTCTTGAAGATGGCTGAACGTTTTCAGCCGAAACGTCGAAACCCCGGGCTCTGTTCAGAGCCACCAGTTTCAAGGAAGGGCAAATCTCCGAAAAGTGACATTTTATCGTGATCTTCCGGCCCTCAAAGTCTACGCTACAACATATATTTATATATATATATATATATATATATATATATATATATATATATATATATACATATATATATATATATATATATATATATATGTATATATATATATATATATGTATATATATATATATATATATATATATATATATGTATGTATATATATATATATATATATATATATATATATATATATATATATATATATATATATATATATATATATATGCATAGGCCTATAAGCTGTTTGCACGTCATGAGTCATACACGTCATCTATCACGTTTATGTAGACGTGATTATATCATATCCGTTCCCCTTGCCTTTTCATAGGCAATAACACCGCGTTTAAAGACTCGTGTAATAAATCCAATTCCATGGGCGAAGACCACGCTGAAAGTCGCGACCCCAATCACATCTTCGGATTCCAGATCAAAGTGATGGTTGAATTGTAGAGGAGTATTTGTGAAGTTCAAACCTCTGACTCTTGGGATTGAGTATGAGGTGGATGATGTGATTGAGATAATTATTTCGGTACAGCTACCATGAAGTGTTCGTTTATCGTATAGAATGGCTGCTACTACCGAGACGCGGAAATATATTATTTTTACATCGGGTCACCGTTTTGGAGGCTGGCCAGATGACAAATTTTACTCGCAGTCTGTAGATGATGCGATGAGATTAGTTGCGTATGAGTACTGCACATTTGTAACTTTCACCTTATGTTGGCCGATACATACATGCTCCTATTTTACCTGTAATTGAACTATATATAGGGTTAGATGCAAATGTTCATCGTGAAAATTCAAATCAGTTTGATCCTTTTTCATACAATATCCTATTAGTTCACGATTAAGTCATGCATTCTATTTTCCAGAAGTCATCTGCTATTAGGACTGTTTGTTTGTCCTGCACATTCTGAACTGGTTCTTCAGTTCTTGCACTTTTGTGGTCGTTTGTAAAAGTGGTGCTGCTCTATAATGCTGCATTTCGTATCTGTATGAGTTCACTAGCATAGTTCAGGTTGTGCAACACCAGCTATTGAGTTGGTGTGCTCAGTTCAGTGCAAGATAGCAGGCGCCAAAATGAAGGTGTAGGCGAGATCCATGTATAGGTAACCAGATGTTAACGATTGAATTTGTGTCGATGAAAGGAAAAATATACAATTGAATAAGGTTTTCAAGCAAGTTAAAATACACCATTATTTTCCCATGATTCCACCTAAATTACTTTGGATGTTCGAGTATGTTTATCCTGACCACGCCTTAGCCTAGCTTAGCTCCAACCTATGCCTAAAAAATTGTATTAAAATTTGTTCACATAGGCAAAAATTGAATATTCTCTACTGAAATTTCATTACATTCAATATTTCTTGCTCCATAACGAGTCAATATACACTTCCATTTTTAAAATTTGCGTCTAGGAACCGCTAAAATCTGTACTCGCATTTGTTGGTACCTTAACATTTAGGGATCATTTTCTGAACAAACCCCGTAATGTGACGCACTTCCTTTTAGCACCACCAATACTTTGGTGTGGGTTATTGCACGACGAACACACGTACCTTTTTTATATATTGGGTTTTAACGACGCACTATACTGATGGCTACGATCTATTGGCGTCGGTGGACGATGAATGAGATGATGGGATGATGAGATGAAAGGTTATTTTATTAGGTGTTTTGGATGGTGGGAAGGAGTCGGTCGTGGCCTGTTGTTAAGGAACCATCCCAGTATTGACCTGAACGACAGAGGGAAACCACGAAAAACCCATGTCAGGATGGTCAACCATGACGGGAATCGAACCCCGGTCTCCCGAATGACGGTTCAGTGTGTTACCACTCGGCCACGCGTCTCGTTACAAACGTACTTATTATGATTTTCCCTGAACATACATGAATTATGATACCGGCACAAACAGCTAAATTGCTATCGCGCTCGCTTCATGGGCCCGGGAGGTGAGAAGTATTTCGGACCTGGTTCACATCTTCACAGTTTTTTTCGTGATTTCCCTCATCAGTCTAGGGTAATGCTGGGATGATCCCTACAATATAGGCCACGCACCTTCATAATCTTGAACAAATGTGTTCCTTTAATTGATAATATTCAAGCAGTTATCACAATGTGTAAAATTATATAAGAAATTGGATTTTGTTACTCAAATATCTGTGTCTCATTTCATAGAGAAAATATGTCACTGGAGAGAATGCCAGCAAATTCTTATGAGCTTGAAGAGTTTGCAGTCTTGTACCATATACGTGAGATATACTACCAAGACATGTCACGTATTGTTGGAATAAAACTGACCCCCACCTTTACCCCCACTACTGTATCACACTTTCTCCCAACCTCCTCTCCTGTAACACCTGTAGTACCTATGCACACCGCTAGAAAACGCTACAGTCATGCCGGATTGTGCTGCTACCGAGCAGTCAGTCCTGTGCCCTTATTATTTTTATTTTTTTTAGTAACATCGAAACTTGAGACAAAATCATTGTTCCCCAATTAAACGCTAAGGATCAAAAGTAGGATCGTTTGCCCTTATTCTGTAACTGCAAACAAAATTGGAGTGCAATGAAAGTGCCAGAGGTCATTTAACACACCAGGTGAAACTATGAGAAATAGTAGGAACAAAGCAACTATGGGCCGTTTGCGTTTCGTATAGAAGTTGAAGAATAGCGGCCGAGGCCCGTTCCTTTAGTGGCAAGCATCAGAAATGGGCAAAGGGAATAGAGGTGTGCAGTGGGGCTCATTCTTGTTGAGCCATAAGAGTGAACTGCCTTGGTAGTATATCTTTCGTCTATGCTCGAACGTATAGCGCGTTATACCCGGGCATCAAATCATGCCATCTTTTCCTCATGAGTAAGGTCGATGAATACTATTGACTGGATTATTGAGAATCCCATTTTTCCAAAATGGGACATTGATTTACTTCAATCTACAGCGTAATTCAAAAGATCGATGTTTTGCAACGTTCAACGACAATATATAGCTTTTTCGGCTCATTTCGTGTATTTTGTTAGTAGGCCTACTGAAGACTGGCTGTATTATATCCAGTATTGTTCAAAAGTTTTTCTGCGCATGAATAGTAGAGTTGTTGTTGTATGTTGGGCAGATTGTCACCATCGGTTCGTATTTCAAATTTTTCGTTTTAGTTTTTGGTCATCAATTCGTATACGTACTAACCAGAAACGCGGGTGATTTTCTCTTCAGCACGACTGCAGGAAGAGTTACGTGAGTAAAAATGAGTCTTACTATTATGATTTTTTTTTTTGAAACAAAGTGCAATATCTCACATTCGGTGTTGGCGGTACCAAGCTACCGTCCGCGCTATTAATGATCGCTCATGATGACGAATTTCATCTGGATAACTTGACGCGAAAATGTCCCATTCAGCCTTGGGATGGGATTAAATAATTTGAATTTGATACCTGCTTGTGATTGTAAGCATATTAATATTATACCATAAATCTATAGTGATACGATCACTTATATTTAAATATAGCAGAATATTACAATCTACACGTTTATTGCGCATTTTTATTTGGTGATAATATACGGCTTCTATCTTGACTCATTATATATAAAGATGAACTCTATAGCCGTTGCTGTAATTCTACTTTGTATATTTGTAGATATTCCCCTCACGTGGTTAAATAATTTGTATAATATAATCATTATCGCGTAGATTAGGCTATATGGCAAGCATGACCCGTACTTTTGAAATCGTGTGGAAAGCTCTAATCCCCTACGGAAAATGAACGTGCACGATATAGAAAAGTTGAAAATTAACCCACATTTTTTTACGGCTGCATCGATTAAATTGAAAACAAGTACTGACGATACACGTATAGATCCATACAAGCTATCAAGTACCGGTAGAGCATTTTTCTAAAAATCAGTGTTTTTGCTTGAATACAAGAAGCGATACGCATAAGATTGTGCAATGGTGCAATAGACTAGGAAAACGCTATATACGCGTTGTTAGACGAGCGGACAGTAATAGTATGTCGACTTCATTGCCCAACTTTTGCCTAAATTCGCCAATTGGGTAACATTTTAGTTTTAAATGGGTAAAAACGGCTTCGAGTGGTACCAATTTAGCACATTTCATGTTTTTTCTTCAAAATAGCTGATTCGATCAAGCTGAGAATTCCCATGAATGTGTATCAAGATTTTATTCAACTTCACACAAAATTTCAGTTTTTTTGAAAATAAAATTTTTTTAATTTTTTTTCCGCCGTGTTATTCTAATGAATATTTTTGAAATTTCTAAAATTCATAAAAATAAAAGTTATCACCCGCTAATGCCACAAAACTATACAGATCTAAGCTAGATGAGGAACCATAATGAAAAAAAGTTTGGAGTTGATAGCTGTAGCCGTTTGACCTGTGGAGAACCGACAAAAAAACATAAAAAAACATAAAAACGAACACCAATTTTTTTCAGTATGTCAAATTGAATCCTCGCTGAAGCTCGTCTGAAAAGTCTTTCAGTTTCCGAACGTCCTGAAGAAAACGGAATTTTGTTGGAACGCCATAAAATATTGCCCACTTCTGACAATTTTTCACTAAAATTGTGTAAATGTGTATCTAGCTATGCAGTCGAGAATTGTTTGATTAAACTAGGCAAACGCAACATATGCGTTGTGAGATGAGCGAGATATCTAAATAAGGTATAATCACTATAATCAGAGCCGTTCAAGTAGTTTCATCTGTGCTACTTCATCGACTTTGGTATTATTGAAAACTCTACACACCTTGACTCCTAGAAAAAAAATCGGTGAATATCGAATCTAGAAAGCAGTGAATCACTGCAATGGTTCTGCTATTATTTCTATCCATTTGTTGAATAAAAAAAATCTAATAAATTATTTTCTGCAGAACGGCTGGTCCGAATTGCATACAAAATTGTAATAATGTGTATTATTATCGTGTTCACATTCAGGGAATTCATTTTTATTTTTTTGGAGAGATTTTATTTTTTCAAAATTTTCCGCCCAGCCAAATCTTATGAAGTTTTGAGAAACTTTGAGATGATATTTCTTAGAAATGGTTCACACCGATGTAACCCAAAAACTCGAACAGTTCTAAGTTGGATAGGTCTACGTGTAGAGAAAAAGTTTCATGTCGATCAGTCAAACCGTGCGACCTGTGCAGTGCCTTCAAACAAACGAACAAAAAAAATCAATTTAATATATGTATAATTTTATTTTTGTTCATTTAATCAAAGATTAACATATTCATAAGTTATGCATAAACGAAACACACATAGTTCTATAACAATATGATGATAATAAATTAATAATACAATGAAGCAATATCTCAACTTTATAAAAATATACATTAATTAGAGATGTTTTGAAGTAAAAAGGAATGCATTGCATGAATTCAATTTCAAGAAAGAGATTTTAATTGTGTGTAATCTGAATTCAGAAACAAGAAGCCCGCGTAAGAGAGAACTCTTGTGTGCGGGATATCTGAAATAAACTTATGTCGAAATGGTAAGTTGTGATTTTAGTCTTGACTTATTATTATTTATCTATTCATTTCATTTTTTACTGATTTATACAACGTGAGATACAAAAATGATAGTATATACAAGATATAATATTATGCAATATACATACATATGTAAATACTGGAGAATATTCTACTCTTTATTTGATGATTTTGAAATCATATCCATTGGGTTATTTCACCAATATATTAATCCAGTTATATTGTGGTGTTCAAGAAAAGTTAGATAATGTGCAGTTTTCACACACAGACGAAGCTCTATAAGAGTGGAATGGAGTCTTCGCTATCGCTCACCTAAATACACACGCATAAATATGCATTTGTAGCAAGAACGAATCGAATATATGTAGTTTCATGAAAAATTACAAACTGAAACGAATGTATCTCTTTATAAGCATTGATATATTCAAGAGTCTATATATTAGTATATAGTATATAGTATATATTAGTATATTAGTATAGAGTATATAGCGTCAAGAATTTCTTAGTTGTGCATGCTTTTTATTCTGTTGATGATTATCTAAGCCATCTATGAATTTTATCACGATCATTGTATTTTAACAAAATTTAATGTTATGACTTTTATCATACTGTAAGGTACAGTCGCCGATAATAAAAACAATTATTATTAATATTATTATTATTATTAAAAAAGTTATTTTGCATAAACATCCTAACTC
>OZ023327.1:68538861-68578861 GCA_964007535.1 Brachyptera risi | reverse complement strand
ATGAAGGAACAAGTCTATAAAACGATACAGTTCAATTCATCAACCAAAGTATGATGAATTAAATGCATTTTTTCTCGCCTCACTGCCCTAATAACGTGATAAATACGTAAATAGATGATTTTACCTTCAAACCTATATACCATTTGGTGATGATTGTTCGACCAATAATAATATAATTCGATTGAAGTAAATTGTAGGGTTTTAATCGGTTGTAATAATTGTTTTCGTATGCCCAATATAGATTGTTGGGTCACACGGCGGAAGTACCATTGCTCTCTCCCAGTCCATCACCGGATATAAATACATGTTGAACCGGGAAACAATAGACCATAGACTCCCAGTATACCGGTAATAAGTACATGGTCAGCAACTTGCTAGTTATTGTAATCACATCTCTTGTCACATTTCTCTTCCATTTACAAATTAAACACAACTACAACGTGTATACGGCACACGATAGGCTACAGAATTAAAACGCTGATGGAGCGTGTAGACATGAATATACAGCGCGTCGTGCGGAAAATGTATTGATTTACCTTGTACTAGTCTTGGCTAGTCGACTTGATGTGGTTGGTATTCAGTAGATCTGGGTTCGATTCCCATTTTTATAGGTGACATCATCGGTCATAGGAAACTACCATTAATTTTCAGTACTACCCAGGGAGGTATTAAAGCCTAGGCTCACGAAGCCCGGACCTAGGGCGGCAAATTTCTAAGGGGTGTCAGCCCCTCAAAAATAAAATAATTATTATATACAATTTTTTTTTTTTTTAATAACATCGAAACTTGATACAAAATCATTGTTCCCCAATCAAGGCTCTGGATGAAAGATAGGATCGTTTGGACGGGGCACCACAAGGGCGATCTTACCACCCCATTTTGATTATTTACAACTAATGATCTTCAACACCAGGACTGCGCTGTCTGTGACCATAATTTTTCGAATTATAAATAAAAATATCTTAATTCGGCCCTGGTACTACCGTAGACTATGGTGCTACTTATGACAACGATATTTACTGAGAGGTAGATAAAAAAAAAAAAAATTCTCGAATCTAGTTCTTTGGTTACTATCAGAAACTGCGTACATTTTTGTCCAATTCCTAGAAAATATAATTCAAATTCGAACACCGTACCTTGGGAAAAGGAATGTTTCAACTCATAAATGAGGTATATTTTGTAACAACACTAATTACTAAATGCATCACTTTTATCGTTTGAGTAAACATTCGTGCTGGCAGAGGATACAATAAAAATTACTGGTACTGTTTTGAAAGAGTTCGCTATGCTCATCTCTGGCGTTGTTGGTATTCAGCATTTGTATAGTAATAAAACACTGCACCAAAAGTACAGCTGTGATTAGCTCTAGCGACATCCCTTCAATAGTCTCGACTTCAAATCATGAAACTTCGAATATTTACTCATTCACTCATCCATTAATTCATTCATTCATTTATTCTAAAAGCTACATTCAATGTAAGTCAGCTACCAAGCTACCCCTGAAGGTCACCACCTTTTAAAGAATGGTGTCGCCAAGGGCACTGTAACACATCGACTCTTCAAGACGTGGAACAACCGAGCAAAAAGTCGATGGTCGGGGTTTATGTTTTCATCTTGGACATCTTTAAAATATTTATTTATTATACATGGAAATAGGCAATCACCATTTAGGGTATGCGATCAAGATCAAGCAGCGTTTATCGCAAACCACCTCTCAAAGTTCATGCAAATGTCCTAGCACTACTAAAAGTCCTTCCTACACGGAACTGAATCGCGCGCCAGGTAAAAGAAAACTGCTATGCTGTGCGCTGCCAAAAGCTGCGACTCCTCTCCGCCCACAGGTTATTCATAGTAATAGCCGTCATAGGGTAATCTAATGAAAATCTGCGGGCATTGAAACAAATAACTTTGTGTTCTGTCTACCATCCATGCTCAACTGTTTGGTAGACAGTAAAATAAATAAATAGTGTCGCCACCGTCGAGTACATATGAGTTGACGTTTGTACAACCTGTAATGTAGTCCAACAAGGAATACCATGTTTTGTGAGTCAAGTTTCTCCAGACTCTCACATAAATATACTCGGAAAGTTACTTATTCTGTCGTTTGTTAAATGAGATAAGTTTTTCTCCTTATTATAAGAGCTTGTGACTATCGTAATGCTTCTCTTTAATATAGATTGGTTATTGTTGTACCGATGAAAATATCGAATGAATCGTTTTAAATTTTTTAATGAGGTGTTACACTTACCTTTGGGGGGGGGGGGGGGCTGGACTTCATCATATTTTGTAGCCGTCGATGAATGAAAGACTTTCACTTTCAAGATTCACATTTCTCATTGAGAAATATTGTTGTGATAAGTGTTGTTACTTTTTCTCGCCATTTCTTAATCAAATTGGATAATATACTAAATACTTGCTATACCTACTCATTAGACTTTGTATTTTTATTGACCGTTAGGCAGATGTTTGAATGAACTCCTTGCTATCTATAAGTAGTAACTGATGAATTGCCCAACTTGAAACTGCTGGGTGGTGGCTTATTCGAGTCGTACGATTTGTTGCTCGTCCAACGCCTTCGCTCAAGATCAGTCTATGACGCTACGAACAAACCCATACATTTGTACTAATAAGGAGATACTCGTCGATCAGTGTACTCTCGTGCAGTGCAGGTAGGCGAGATGGTAGGGGCAGTGAACAGCTGACCAGATTAAATGCGGTTTTGTCTGCGGTGGGAGCGGTGCTGTATGCGCAATATATTGTAACAACCTAATGTGTTTTATGCCCGACTTTGATACCCGTCATCGTATCTCTGTAAAATCCTATATGCCTAAGATAACATATTAATAGGATATTTGTACTTTGTAGCGACAACACCACTAAAACTCGACTCGGACATAAAAGGCCTTCATGCAAAAATACAATGAGCCTGGTTCACTTGATTGTACTAATAACTTTTACAGCTCATGAAGTGTTTAAAGTGTAGGCCTATTTAAACTGAAGGAAAGGAATTTCTCTCATCCGTCTTCTACATGTATTGTAAAAACACATTGAACACAATTAGAAATAAAGATACATATTAAAACAAGATGATGTCTTTAGATCAATCGGCCGACAGCTTGGGGGCTCTTATCAGTTACTAAGAAAGAAATTGAAACCATAACCAAAAAAGAAACTGTTTTTTTACTAAGAAAAAATCGAAACCAAAACTTTTCAATATTAGGAACAAAACCGAAATTATCTAGATATTAGAAACAAAACTTTTAGATATTGTGATCAAAACCTAAATCAAACCCTAATTTTTTTCAAGCTTCAGAACTAAACCATAACCACGTCGTTGACGCGCCGTAAAACCCTGATATTCATTCACAAAACCGTAAGCTGGGGATTTTTCCAAAAATTGGAAATAAAACCAGACCTTATTCGAGTTCAGAATCAAAACTGAAACCAAAATCATTCTCTTCTCAGAACAGAACCATTAACAAGACCCAAATCTTCATTTGTGAGAATGGAAATCAACCAAACTATTGTTTCATTCATTTGAAAACAAAAGTTGAAACCAAAATCATTTTTGGGTAACAAAACAATAATTGAGCATTTTATTCGAGAAAATATAACCTATAAAGAACAGCCAAAACCTTCTTGATTTTAGTATTGGTTTTGGTTCAGTTTTTTTTGCAACCATTGTTTTTTTGATTATGGTTTTTGTTTGTTCTTAGTCATTGCTTTGTAGTAGTAGCATCACTAGCATGAAGAATTGATGAATATAATATTGTTATATTATTACTGTAAGTGATTTCTTTCAATCTCAATATACAACATGCCAAATATATTGATGATATATTACAAATTTATTTATATATATAGATATAGATATAGATATAGATATAGATATAGATAGATATAGATATAGATATATATATATAGATATAGATATAGATATAGATATATATATATATATATATATATATATATATATATATATATATATATATATATAGAGATATATATATATATATATATATATATATATATATATATATATATATATATATATATATATATATATGAGAGAGAGAGAGAGAGAGAGAGAGAGAGAGAGAGAGATAATATAGATATATATACAAGCACAGTAGCCAAGTCACTCGCGAAGCCAGCTACACGCCCACACTGTTTACACCAAGTACTTCCAGGCGGTTTTGAGCATACTGTATCTCCGAAACTAACAAACTTAGTTACCCAGTTTGTTGTAATAGGATGAGGCGCCATATACGACATGACATATCAAATTTAAGCTATTATCGAACCAAACGTCTGGAAGTTATAGCACTGTGAAAAGCAGACTTTTTCGTTTTCTTCTCTTCCTCCTCCTCCTCCTTCCGTCGTCACCTGCGAACTCGGCTACAGGCCAAACGAATCGTCCTATTTGTCTGATTTTTTCGGGGATTATGTGAACCCATATGGAATTGTGACTTTTGAATGTTTCAACTGGAACTTGCTTTTGAAAACCCCGGAAGTAAGGTTATTTCACTCATTTTTCAAATTTTTTATCATTTTCAAATATCATTTCACGGGAGATTTCAATGACATTTCAAATATATATTTGTATAAATATGCAAGATCGATTGTGTGTGCGATATTTGTCAATTAATCATTTTTGACCACAAGAGATTGGGATAATAACTTTCAGAAATGTAGAATACTTTTGTATTGACAATTAAATCACGGCCACTAACGAACCATTGAAAACTTTCGTTTTTTTTTCTCCGCTCTATCTATCTGAATGATCATCATCAGACAACAGAGCGATAATGAATGTCAAATGAAACAGCTGATATTTATAAATAATCACGTTGATACCTTATTGCCTGATTATGCAAATTTTAGTAATAACTAATAAGTATATTTCAAGTATATTTTGCACTTCATTATATTTTGTACTTGATAGTATATTTCATACTTGATGTCGACATTTACCATACTGTATCATGTATCGGTATAGTCGCTGGTAATAAATTATTATCATTATTATTATTATATACGCCTTGACCTGAGGTCTTCGATATTGGAAGTTGCTGCAGTGGAACCTCTTTAGTACGTTTTTCAGGGGACCAGACAAAAAACTTACTAAACAAACTATTCAACTTGTGGGAGCATATGAATGGGATCAAAGGATAAAACTTGCGGAGGTGAAAAATGTACTAGGCTGATTAGAAACGTACTTAAGAGGTTCTACTGTTGAAAGTGTCGAGATGAAAGATATGCTAATATTCTTTTTGTATTTTTTTTTGTTATAGATTCTACAAAACCTTGGCAAGGTAGATCGAACTGCAGATGATATATTCGATGAACATCTCCAGAACTTCACGCGGCAACAGAATGCAGCTAATCGACTTCAAAAAGAGTTCAACAACTACATTCGATGTATACGTGCTGTCCAGACGGCGTCTAAAACGTTGATGGATTCTCTCAACGAGGTGTATGAGAGTAATTGGGTCGGTCACGATCTACTATATGTACAAGCTCAGAATGTTGAGATGCTGTGGCAAGATTTCAGTCACAAGCTGGGTGATCAAGTTCTGATACCGCTCAATACTTATCAAAGCCAATTTCCAGAGATGAGGGTAACTATCAATATAAAACTTATTACTATACCTTTTTCAACCAATGCACCATTATTTTTCAACCACTTGACGGCCGTGGACGCGTTTATATGTGGTGTCACTGTTATTTCAGAACCTCATTCTAGGCTTACCCTCCTTTTATGTGTCAAGTTGACGAGCCTCTGAATGGTAAATGACAGGGATATTGGCAATTTTATTGCTACATATCAAGAACAACAATATATCAATACAACAAAACCATTTGTTTCTGCCATAAATGTTATAAAAGGTCATATAAACACGAGTATCTCTGCAGTGTTACTTGAAAATAATTGGCTTGTGAGGTAGGGTAGTGACTTTGTAACCTGGCTGTCAGTGGTTAATACACTAAAATGTTGATTATGAGCAACAATTTTTATACGCTGCAAGTAGTTGTACGTAGTTGAAACTTGAAAGTACTGTAGTTTCAATATGTAGCTATACGCGTAGGCCTACAATAAACGTACTACCTAAACACTAGGAGTGAATATTCACAAAGAGAACGCAAATGTTCTCATTCTCATATACATATTCAAAAATGTCGGTTCAGTAGAACCTCATTCAGAAGTTTCTCGTTTATACATTCACTATATTCATGTTTTATTTTTTTTAATCCCCCCCATATGCTCCCCACGTTAAATAGTTCCATTAATAAGTTTTTCACAGTAAAACATTTTTTCAGTCTGGTCCCCTGAAAAACGTACTGAAGAGGTCCCACTGTAGTATAGAAATTTGAATGAAATCATCATGACCTGAAATGTATGAAATTCTGTAACTTGAACATTTCGCTCTGTGCGATCTCTCCAACAGGCACCTCCGAAAGTGTGCCTTCATTGTTAGCTTGTATACTCCAGACTTTATTCCAGCACTCTCCTGTAGACTTGGATTAAATTAAAAACCAGAATGATCATATTGTAGCAACAATATATAAAAGGACTAACAACATAGTTCTCACATAAATATGTTTTGGTGTAATTTAAAAGATTATCAATACCTATGTATTTATCGTATGCTATTCGGATTGTAATTTGTAGTTGTTGATCTTCTTAAATTCCACTGACGATACAACCATTCATTAAAACTTCCTCGATAAGGCCTGCCTTGAGTGTCGAATTATTTTTTCTACCACCTTCGAGTAGACTGCGATTATTTGTCATTATGTTAGGTGTCATTTTCCCTACCGGTACCGGTACTTGAAAAGTAAGGGATAACCATTTCAAGTTTTCATCATTGCCTTCCTTGTCTGTAATGTATCATGTTGAGCTTATTAGCTAAGCAGTATATATGATTCTTCACACCACCTTACCATAACTCTTTAGTTTCCGTGAAAGATGCCTGTAGATTGCGTCTAATATTAACGGTGACTATTTTATCCAAATAGTAAATAATTTATATACACTGATAGTTTGTTCAACTAAATTCTTATAAATATGATCATAATAATCACCTATCCCAGATTCCAAATTGATGTGTCAGGCGGTGGAACACATTCCACCAAAATACTAGGGCCCTGGATCTCCAGGAAAGAAGCTGGCCAGGCCTGTTTTATCCTCTTCTTCGTCATCCATGTCTTCCTCTTTCCGCACCAACTCCCTCCACCTTGTTCCGTCTTCCTACAACCTTGCTTCTTCCACTTCATTCCATATTTCTTCTCTTGCACCAACATCCTCCTTGATCAATCCACTCCACTTCTTTTCCCAAGTAATGCAGTTTCAAATTCACGCCTCGGAATTCTTGTCAAATGCATCCTTTTCATGTGACCAAACCACCGTAGTCTCTCTCTACTTATTTTAAAATCTAATCTCTCTACTCTCAATTCACTTCTGATCTTTCTGCTTCTCACTCTGTCCATCCGTATCACTCCTTCCACACTATAATATGTAATATTGTTGTTCTAATAAAAAGCTTTTGTAACATACATGAGAAACTTGGTACTAGTACCTCTCTAGGCGGTATCCATTATATTTGGATTTGGATACATGTAAATTGAAAGTTCAGAATTGAATTTGACTGAGTGTAATTGAATTGATTTTGCAGAGAATAAAAAACTTGCAGTGCCATTATGACCAGTGTTCTATCTCTGTTCATTGCACTTGGCTATTTTTTTAACAATCGTTTTGTCTTTTCAGAAAAAAGTGGATAAACGCGGTCGAAAGTTGGTAGATTACGACAGCCAGCGTCACAGTTTCCAATCGCTCCAATCTAATCCGAAGAAACGAGACGAAATCAAGGTCACGAAAGCTAAAGAAACTCTAGACGAATCAAAGCGAACATATGAGTTGCTGAACAGCGAATTACACGACGAATTACCAGCTCTTTACGACTCAAGAGTACTCTTTCTTGTTACCAACCTTCAAACACTATTCGCGGCTGAGCAAGTTTTTCATGCCGAGACAGCTAAAGTTTACGCCGAACTTGAAGCATTGGTAGATAAGCTAGCAACAGATAGTCAGCGTGGCTCTTACACGCTCAAGAAAAGTTCTCCAAAATCGCCATCAACGCCAAATAACAAGTATGATATAGATGGGATTGTTAATATTGTTGATTTAACTACTTGTTTTTAAAAAATCGCTATTAAAATTTAAATCGTTAAGTGATAGATAGACATGTGATGGAAGACATAAATTTCTTGATTGATGAAAAAGATAACCATTTGAGTTGGTTAGTAGCAAAAAAAATCTTGCAAATGTCCAATCAATATTTGATCGCTGAAATGATTGGGGGGAGGGGGGGGGGGAGAGTTAATTACTATAGCACACATTAAATTTGTCTTGACAATTTGGCGTTTTTTACTAGAAATCATAAACGAAGTATTATGTCAATTAGGAATAGATTGTCAATTTATGTATAAATCTCGAGTAGCTTTAACGAATTTCCGGTGATATTTTCACTCTAAGCTCAGTTTTGCTAGTGGTTACATAATAATGGACTAGAATCGTTAATATTGATGCATTTCTATATTTTTATTTTCTAAGAAAATGTTTTGCCGAAGTGAGGAATTGAAATATTATATTTCAAACTAATTGATTTAGAAATGGTAACTATGTCTTCATGTCAACTTGTGACACAGTATACCGTAAGTTATGATTGTTTCAATGAGACTATTTCATCTAATTTCTGGACCTTATTTTGTTTTCAGTGGCATTTCAAGTGCACCTGGTTCTCCCATTTCAACAACAGGTCAGTTAGAAACAAACATGCATTTTGTATTTTATAATTCTAGCATGGCCTTAATCGTATTCCCATGTTTTCTGTAGTTTACTGGAATCTTATTAATTTTATCAGCTTGATCATTCATTGTTATTTCAACACTTATTTATTGGTTGTAAAACAGCTTTACCGTACCTTGGTTGATTGTGTACAATAATGAAGTTTTATAGACCTAGTACTTGGGTAAAGTCGAGATTATTGGATTTTGGTTAAAGTCATTTTTCAAAATATTTACCTGTAGTTCGGTGAATATAATGTTGCAGGAATGCAACATACCGAATTTTGTCCGATAGATACGGGCATCGATTTACTGAAAAATTGGCTTCTTTCTCATTTACCACACTGATCTTTTTAATCTCTATTGAGCATTATTCTTTATGGTAACTATTCGACTTGAAAATATCTCATCATTTTCACTAGTTTGTGACTAAAACAACTTGAATTTTCAACCTCATACCTGTGTAAATTGTAGGTCACTCAAATTCAGTAGTTATTCATAATTCATACTATTTTGTAGGTAGCCTATTGAAAATATTTTTTTCCCAGTAAAGTTGAAGTTTGGATCTCTCGTGCTGTTCACAACTCAACTTGAAAAAACTGATTTCACTAAATCAAGTACCATGTGTGCTCTAAGAAATAAGAAGGCTAAATAAGTCAGTATTATTCAATATAAAATCATTCAACAATGTGGGTATGGTCCAATAGACATTTATTTATACTATTAAGCATTTTTCTCTCATTGCATGTATTATTTCTATAGTCAATTCAACAAAAATTGCATAATATTGTTGCCTTCATGATATGTAATTCAGAATTCAGACCACTTAACTTTGCACATTTATCACTTGAAAGAATATAGCCTACAAAATCTAGTGCACTACCTAGTACCTAGTTGTGACTATTATATGCAGTATTAATTTTTCACTTATGCTTGGAGTAAATGATGAAAAGTTTGGATCTACCCACTTTTATCTAGTATTTTTATCACTTTTATCTTTTATCACAATATCTAGTGCACTACCTAGTACCTAGATGTGACTATAAATGCAGTATTAGTTTTTCATTTATGCTTAGAGTAAATAATGGAAAATTTGGATCTACCTACTTTAGTTGGAATGGGACTGTATTACTTGAAGAAACGGAAATTATTTATTTAGCATGACCGTGCGTATCTACATTTTATTTTCATCTGTTTACCTTCATTGTGTACAGTAGTACATTGCAAACAACGTGAATGGATCTCAATATGCTTTTACGAATATGATGGTATCTTTTCAAATTTGATTACCATAATTGAAAAACTAGATTTCAAATTTGTATATCTCTCCTTTACCTGAGTCGGAAGTACTAGCAAAACTAATTGGCATGTTGTGTGTGTTCCAGGGGAAGAATCCCCCTCTCCTCCCTCCCTTGCACCCGCCACAGCTCCTCCCCTCAATGAGGATGGTGAACTTGCCCCTCAGAGAGCGCAAGCTAGGGGTGAAAAGACGAAACATGTAAATGGCAACGCCAAGTCACCGACATTGATTGATTCGCCCAATAACAACAAAAATGGTCCAGAGGAGTTATACGACATACCAATTGGTAAGTGAGACAACATTCCTTCCGCTTCCTCGTATCGCACCTACTACACCTTTATCATGCCTAATACTGTGCTTTCAGAATAATAAGCAATTTACATTACAATTGCTGATTGTGGCTTTCAAGTCTTGATTAACCTTATAGTTTTGTTTCAAATTGTAACTTTGCTCTTGACGGGCGTGTACTCAACCGTGTTGTTTAGTAGAGTTCTGTGATTTGGTGGAGATTTCTGAATTGTTTTTGTACAGCTTGAACTGTGGGCGTGAAAGAAACAAAGCTATTGCATTCACATGGTACTGTTTAAAGCATCATAGAAGTAGCTTCCAAGGCTTATTTTTTGTGAGTACTGATCGCAATATTTAAAAAAATATTGGGTTTAACAACACATTGTAATGATAACTAAGATCTGTTGGCGTCGGAGTAATTATTATTGAAATTCTGTGACTATACCTAGTCAGAAGACAATTAACTTAATTGCTGCACATGGTTATGTTCGTTGTATAATTTTATATGCCTACAGGAACAACGTTTAATAAATAAAAATGTCTGCATCAAGTCGTTATTGTCATTTCTAGGGTGGGTTTTAGAAATGGGAATAAAACTATTGGGGGTAGGTATTATATTGTGAACCTTCGATGCATTCAGATCAGGTTGTGTTGAAATATTTGTGTGGGGTACCGTCTGCTTAGTCCCTTGTAGGATGATGTGGCATTGAACCAAAAGTGAAAGTCCATTTACTGTTCACCTTTGGTCCAAGCTGTACATGTAATTTCAGAAATATGACTATGCAGACGAAAAGTTATGTAATACAAGTTTCTGGCACCGATCTTGAGAGCGCATGAGAGTCGATCTAGCGAAATTTTAGTTTCTGGATAATAACTTTTTGAACGGTAAAAGATATCGAAATTTTATTAGGGGAGAAATGCAGATGTTTTTCATGCCTTCAAGGTGATTTAAGTAAAAACTAGTCGACTTGTATCGCATAATTTTCTCAGGTATGAAGATGAGAGAACATATTTTCAGCTGTAGGCCAGTAGCCTAACTACGAAAGTGTTAGAATCCAAGTAGAATAATTCAACTCCAGTTTAAAGTTATCAAAGGATCTGAGTTTCTCGCACAGGATTGTGATATCTGATACTGTTCAAAAGTTGTCAGTAAAAAATGATATCTCACTAAATTGACTCCCATTAGCTCTCAAAGTGATTTCGAGTACACTTGAGAAATAACTTAGAAAATACTGTATTGACGAGACATTCATATTTATGTAAAATTAATGTCTTTTTTCATCAATGTCAAAGATATAACAGTGAAACTACTACCAGTTGTTTTTCAAGGGACTAGGAAAACAAAGCCATCCATACAGGAAAATGATCCGTCCAAAAAAATTTCAGAAAATTTTGTATGGATAAATGAATTATGTAAGCGGGTTAACGTTGAATCCGGGAGCGATGCATAGAGGTTTCATAGAGGTTCAAAAGATGAATAATTTGATGGAGACTCTCTTTATGGGCGCAAAATTACCTCGGTGTCGACGCGCCTCTAAACCCAACATTCATTCAACATTCATTTATGGTGACTTGCAAACAGACACTGTAGTACTATTCAACTTCATAATTACAATGTCTTCGATGGTGTTAGTGTAGCATGTTTCATTCATTTTAGGTTTTCATCTGCTCATTTTTTAAATCAAATAACCTAGCTGTTGGTGAAGTCGTTGATTAGATACTCATCATCGCCATACATATACATGAATATTATAGAAGTGACGATGACTGTCTTGGTACTGTGTGTATGTTTCAAGTGAGTAGGCTTTTGTTAATGTATGGGGCTGCAAAATCCAAGCATTAGGAAAAAACTTTGAATGGTGAAGTGTCTGTGCAGTAGAGCACAAACTATTTTGTAATTCTGTTTGTGAATTTATTGTTGTTGTTGTTGTTGAAGGAGCAAGCACAGATAATCTGCCACCTGGTGTTATGTATCGAGTGAAGGCTACATACAAGTACAATCGAGAAGACGTCGATGAACTCTCATTTGAAGTGGGTGAGATTATACGCGTAGTCGAGTACGATGATCCAGAGGAACAGGTAATTACTTAACACAAAAGGTTGAAGTTTCATTGAAATCAGCGGCCCACTTGTGATAATCTACGAGAGAAATAAGTTGTGGCCATAGGGATTGTATACGTATGTTTAAGTAATCATTAGGGCTGTGCGAGACTCGAAATTTTCGAGCTAGATCGAGACTCGAACTCGCTCGAAAAGATTTTTTTCCAGATCGAAATTTCGAGTCTCGAAATACTTTCGGGTCTCGAACGTTTTCGAGCGAGCGAGAATAAACTTGTCATCGTTTCATCATTCAACATATTGATATTAAATAATGAATATATAGTGTCTGAAACTTATGAAAAAGTTTTTTTTTGCATTTCTCCCTTTGATTTTGCATACAGAACTTGCTGAATGATAACAACGCACATCATTTCACAATGTCAGTTGCACCGGACTGACTAACTCTGAGTGACTGAGTAAGAGTTCTGTTGAGTCGTAGTAACCGCCAGACACGCACACGCGTCTCTCCCTTCCTCAGTTCCTCCCCCTCACCAAACTCTTCAAGGACAGATTAAACGTCATCACACGTCTTGCCAAGACATTCGGGACGGCCGAGCGCCAATGGCAAAAAGTTTGCGTGTCGTCATCGGCGAAGTTAGCCGATCAAGTAGCTCTTCAGTAGAGAACTTATCAAGTAGTTTCGCCCGGTTTCTCTCGTACGCAATACAAAATTGTCGGAATTCTAACCGGGAAGTGATGATTTTCGTGGCTATCTTTTTTAATATTGATATCAAATTTTGCATTTGGATAACTATCATGCTAAAACTGCAAAAAAAAATGAAAATAAAATAAAAACCAACAATGTACACGATTATTTGGTTTTTACGAAATTTTCAACAATGAAATTTATTTTTCGTTTTTCTCAAACAATAATATTTTTCAATTCAATTCTTCACAAAAATGTTGCTGAAGTATTGTTCAAGGGTTGGTCATATCGGTTTTTTGATATTCCTGCTATATTCCAAGATATGATTTTATTTACGATGTTTTTTTTTTAGAATTGAATTTTCTATTAAATTTGTGCTCGAACTCGCTTGAACTAAAATTTGTGCTCGAAACTCGCTCGAAATAAAGCAATCTCTCTCGAGACTCGCTCGAACTCAAAAAGCTCTGCTCGCACAGCCCTAGTAATCATAAAAGCTTAGCAGTGCAAGTGACGAAATTAATAAATACCATACATAATAAGAGGGGTTCAGATTTTGTGGTTTTGAAAATCATTCAATTTTGTTTTTGCAATTTAAATTTTTTTTATCCAAGGTTTCCAGTGATAACAGAAATTGACCACATGTCTAATTACACTGATTTTGCTAAAATGAGATGATTAGGTAAGGACACGGTACCTGTAGTTTGGTTGTTACAGTGAACTTTCGTTAGTTCGGGACTATGAAAAAGAGCTGTGAAAAAGACCTATTGAATAATGAAATTTGAATTTACGGGGGAAAAATGAAGAAAAATGTGGAAAATGTTATTAGGGTGGGTAGTACACGCCCAGTTGTCAAAACAACACTGTTCATAGCTTCCTGCGTGTTGCCCATGCCTCGTTGGCTGATCGCTTATGCTGAACGTAACCGCAGTGACTCGGAGACGCGGGGGTGCTAGATACTATGTCAATAGACCACATAAAATGGGAATAGGTCAACTGTACTAAAATTAACGTTCCTAGAACTCGACCATTCTAAAAATTGACCAAATGTAGTAAAAACCTATCAGCTGTTTTATAAACTAGCTGTACTAAACTTCTACATCTTGACCAAACTCTTCAGAAGTTGAAGTTTGGGATTTGGCTTTTCCCCTTCCCAAATTGTTACGTCTCATCATGGAGTTATATTGGTTACTGAGATACGTTACTCATGTGACCAACTAGCGACGCATGCTCATTATGATCGAAACCAACCTCGGCTGCCCACGGCAGCCATATTGAGCTTCTAAGGCAGATATTACAAATGCTCAACGAAATATTTTGTAATTATTTGTGAATTGAACAAATGAACATTCATAAAATATTAGGATTGCCAATTGATATTGAATATCTCAATCAATCTTCGATATCAAGGTTTCGATTCGATATCGAAACCAATCATTTGATTTCCGATTATTTTGATATCGAAACTGAATTCGATATCGAATAATCGAACAGTGGGCTGCCAGTCGTGCGTCATCGCAGATTGGCCATAACGCCGACACGTGTGTTTGCACTCACGGCCCTCTGTTTCCAGGACAGGTCTTTTCATCTGATAGCACTAGTTACTTTTGAGGGGGAGGGGGGGGGAGAGATTACCGCGTCTCCTTAGCATGGATATTGTGATATAAACAATCATATTGTTGTAGTTTTTTTTGCCAAGCTCGACCTAAATCCTAATGCCGGAATATAAATCATGAATTTATGTTGTTCATCACCAAACTCTTCATATCTCAGAAAAGTATTGAAATGTTGGTATTGATTAGTCACTTGACAGTATGAGTGATTGCAAGCTTGGATCGTCGTATTCATATAGGCCTAGCATTCAGTCAGGACTCAAAGAAACACATAAATAGTAGTGCGCCGTTAACTTCATCAAATTGTTGATATTCTCAAAGATACGACCCCGATAATTGAAATCCCCTTTGAGCAAAATCGAAATGGTGAGAAAGTTTTCCCCATTTATGTTTGTATAGTACAGCCAACTCACATATAGTTTTCTCTCTCTCTCTCCTACCTCACTTCAATACCCCTCTCCAGTGCATTGGGCAATGTGGTTACTGTCAGTCAGTAGCGAAAATATTAGTATGGTCAGAATGACTGGTCAGAGCTCTGAAAAGCTCTCAATGTTTTACTTCAGATTGGAACAATATTATTATACTATTATGTCATCAGGAAATTCATATTTTATTTAAAAAAAGTCAAATTAGAAAACTACCCAGAACAAGTCATCAATAAACTCATGCCTTTACTATGTGAATATTCATCATACAATGCATTACCGACAGTATCAAAAAAAATGTTCCATAAGAAAACACAGACTGTTGTCTGTGTCAAGTAGTCACATACGTGTGATAATAATATACAAGCAATAATGATGATGTCCTTATCATTATCACTCAACATTCTCATGAATGCTATCTCCAACGTCTTTCATAATAATGAAAGAGAGAACAGAGAGCAGAAAAATCCTTGTCCCTTATGAGAAAGAGAGGGAGAGAGGATCTCACTGCAGTGACAGTCGTGTCAAGTCTATAACCTCAGATGTGATATATCACAAACAGGTATTCGGTCTACGAACCTCAGGACCGATGTAATCAATAGGTACTGATCAAGTGGAGAACTGATACTGTTCACATAAACTGCCTTGTCAAATATCATAAACACTTCTGAATTGAATTAATTAATTAATTGTGTTGTTTCACGGCGCCTCAACGGCGGGGTTATTTGCACTCCATATTACTGCATATTCTGTATCAGCGATCACGTGTTTTCCTTGTGCTTAACATTGACAGAGAAGAGTTATTACCTATTCTGTCTGGTTCCCATTCGTCAGTGGACGCTCGGAAGTGTGAGTTTCAACGCAAAGGCAGTTCCTCACTACGTGTCACAAAATGATTATAGACCTCTATGAAGAGCATGATCAGGACCTTGAAAAAATCAGTATTTTGTATCTATATTAGATATCATGATTTAGATTCGATATCGAATGGAATTCCTGATTTTCGATATTTTTCGATCGATTTTCGACATGACACATTTCGGTATCGTTTGCATTTTCTTCATCGAATGACAACCCGTTAAAATATATATCATACTCGTTTTCTAAGGTGTATTTTTATTAGGGTTGCCAATCAATCAAGAAAATGCAAACAATACCGAAACATGCTATTTCAAAGATCGATCGAAAATTATGAAATATTAGGAATTCCATCGGATATCGAATATTGATTGAAAATATTGATTTTTTTCAAGATCCTGATCATGTTTTTCAGTTGTCAGTAATTATTTTGTAACGCGTAGTGAGGATCTGCCTTTGCGTCGACACTGACACTTGGAGCGTTAACTGACGGTCGAGAACTACACGGAATGGTCACAATAATAACTCTTTGGTTGTAAGTGTCAAGCGTAGGGCAAACACGCGATTGTTCTGACAGAATATGCAGTATTTTAAAGTGCAAATAACCCCGTCATTGAAGCGCCTTAAACAACACAATTCATTCATTTTATCGAGTTTAAACAATAACAATTTGTTAGTCTTTTCGTCGTAGTATTGATGCTATTTCTTGGAAGGGAACCAAAAAAGCGTCGTATTCTCGCGATGGTTGTTATATTAAGGGACGTATTAACAAAGAAAAAATACACATGGTCTTATGGAAATTGGCCGGGACTATCTAAAAACGACGATATATCACGATGACCTCTGTAATAAGGGACTTACTAAAGAGGTTCTACTGTACATACATTGTGCAGTAGGAACTGTAGTATATCCAGATATATTTGGCAATTATTTTAATTAGTCATAGGTATAGTGATGTGACATTTCATGTGATTTAACGACTTGAAATATTTCCCTAATTATTTTAAATAGTTCGAAAGAATCTTGAAAATCTAAAAATAATGGAAAGCAGGCTCAACTTATACAAACTTATGGATTAAATTACACTTCAATCAATTCAATTCAATTTTAAATCATTCTATTCTTGATTCTTATAAATAATATAATATATAAATAATATAAATGATATAAAATTATAAATTCATGTTAATTATAAATAGAACACTCATAAATAAATCAAAATAATAATAATGAATGAATGAATATTGGGGTTTTAAGGCGCATCGACAGCGAGGTCCTTTAGCGCCCAAAATAATAATATTAATACACAGTAATGATGAATCAATATAATAATATATGGCGAGTAGAAATAATATGAAGTGTAGGTACCTATTGATGTAATATGGTATTATTTTATAACTACTATTACTTAGGGGCCTATATAAATTTTGCAACTATGTTTCAAATGTTTCAAATGGAATTCTAAATTTGTACCGGTATATAAGATTCAAGATACCCGCGTAAGACAAAGTCTTGTGTGCGGGCTGTCTTGAAAATAATAAGAGTACGGTACGAAATCTATATTATTTGTGATGAATCCAAACAAAAAAACAAGTGCAAAAAGAATGTATAATATTACAATAGTGATTGTGGTAATTTGTACATCATACTACATACACACATTGTACATAGGGCCTACTATTACATTAAATTACAGACATTTTTTTGAAAAAATAACGGCAAGGGGACTTGTTGCGAGACAGAAAAAACTTCGGGTATACGAAAAAAGGGAAAAAAGAAAATTAACAGCAATTAAAGTTTTAAAAATCCATCAGTTTTAAGATATAGGATTTTTCAGTGATTTTTTTCAGTGAAATATTTTCTCAAAATTAATCTTCAATTATCACAGGGCTTAGCTAAGGAATGCTGTACTATCAATTAACGAATGTAAATCATGGTAGGCCAATCATGGTAGGTTACCGTACCAATATGTAGATATTGATACAGTAACAGAAGATATCAATTTCACACTTCAACATTGTGTTGAAAACAATATTCTTGTAGTCGAATTTTCCAAGTGCAATCAAAGATATTTCTAGGATAGGCCTCAAATGATATTACTACAAAAAGAGATATATAGGCCTAAATCAATCATTCAGCAATAATTAACTGAAAAATTGTCCATTTCATTAACAATAAAAGTGAGGTTATAGTGCAATTTGTAAATCTTATTCCTAAGCTGCTTTTCAACTGGCAATTTCAAATTCCAATGTTTTTCTATCCAACAAAAGTTACAAAATGTTCAAGGGTCGTTGAAATATTTCAACACTTACACGCCTCTACATATAACATGTAACCTAATGCAAATGTTCATTATGGACCGACTTCATAAGATACTTCTCTGGATGGTATGAAGCAGTTCTAGTGGAATATGTTCTAATAGAAAGTCTATGGTTCACATGTTACATTGACACTGAAATGTTACCCCGCGGCTAGAATCCCTTTGAAAACAGGAACCAATACAAGTGTGGGTTCTGATACGTGATCTCTTATATAGCATGGATTTTTATAAATAGTCTTAAATCACTCACTCATTCTTACAACCAAATACGTAGCTTTTGGTGGATTCGTTGAACAAAATCCATTTCCTAATCTGCCGTGATATCTCTTGCTTATTCATTTTTCGAAATTTATATATTGAAAACTGAACTCGAGGTCGTTATTCCTCGATTCAGATTGAGGAAAACAAGATAGGATCATTCGGACCGGCCACGAGAAGAGCGATCTTATCACCCCAAAAAAAACTGACAATTTAATTGTATTGCAGCTCGATCAGTAAACTGTAAATATTGAACTAATATATTCAATTATAGTGAATAATTCAGTTATTTGTAGTGAGGAAATAAATCATTGATCTCTTATTGACTTCAACTCTTAGTTCATCAAGTCCATTTTTTTTTCAGATAGTAACAGTATTCAGACATTGATATTGTGATGTGAACTATTTCACTTCACACGTTTATCTCGGGTTTTCTAGTTGGGCCTTCCTAGAATTTAGTGAGCATTATTGTAGACAAGATTTGCCCCTAAAGTTATTTTCAACTGAGACTTCTGGATGACTAGTAACACACTGAACCATCATTCAGAAGGCCTGTTTAACTGCCGTTTGATATCTGCCATGATCGCCGTTCAATTATCCTCATCTTCATGGGACGACAGTGGAGGGATGGGTCGGTGAAAAACTAATTATAAAATAGAATTACCTTCACATTAGTTTTCAAACTTCTTCATTTTTTATGGTATAATGCTATTGTGTGGCTCCGAGGTCAGAAAAATGTAAAGGAAGATGACTAAGAGCCAGTTTTATGAATCTTAGTTAGGTACTAATCTGCTATCTATTAGTTAAGGAACAAAAATATCATTTGTAACCAAGGATGGTGACAAGTTGATTCGCTAACTATTGATTAATCCACCAACCATCAATCTGTAAAACTGGGTCTAAAATCAATTTCTGATTATTGATTACTGGTGGTCAGTATTGACTGACGTCTTAAGGTACCTTGATCCGAATTCAGCATTTTGATAGCATTATTTTTCATTCTGATGTTGTGTCAATTTTCAAGTGAAATATTTTCATAATTGTTTTTAATAATTTGCTGTGTTTGCTTCACATTTTTTCAACGTGTTGAAAATTAATGTTTAAATTTTTGTAGAAAACGTTCTCAAAATTTTGGAGAAAGTATTCTCATTTTTCTAAGTGATCCATTTTAAGCTGAATATGGATAATTTCACTGTTCTATACAAATGCTTTCAAAATCATACATATTTTGATTTCAAGTAGACCTACCTCAATTTGAATATATACTGAACAACCAGCATGAAATAATTCATACATCACTTGATCATTATCATCACAGTAAATATTCAAATTATGCATCCTTAGTCATTTCAGTGCATTGTAAGGCAGCATCCATAGCTACAATTTATTGACAAACTGATGTGTATTTTAAACTACAACATATGTGTGGACAGAGAAGGTTAATTTGCAACTATTGAATATACTCTATTTATTTTTTTTTGTATACTAAAAGTGTTGTGTTTTACTTTCATAGGAGGAAGGATGGTTGATGGGCGTAAAGGAAGGGACCGGTGATAAAGGAATGTTCCCCGCTAATTTCACGAGGCCTCTGTGAGAAAATCAAGTTTGTTATCACTTCGAGCTTCCGTAAGGACAAACAATAGCAAAAACAAATGCAAGGGATCTTTGTAAAAAGTATGTAGAGTTTCAGTGGCAACGGTAGCATGGATGTCATAATATACCTCCAAGTGCCTTGCAACCTGTAATGTGCCTGCCAATCTATTGTAAATAAATCCCTTTTTAATGGCATTGCAATGAAAAACATGTATTTAACAGTATCTGTTTAGTTTCCTTGTTATCAGCTCACGCTGTTTATAGACCTGATTCTTGTAAAAAATATATTATGATAACAAAAAAACATTTGCCAACTGAGTGTATAACGTTGAAAAAATCACGGAGTGCCCCCTATTCTCATGTCCATACCCAGTCTGAAAGATGTCTCGAGACCCAAGTGTGTAGGAAAACTCTTTTATTGTCAGTATTGTGTTTGCATTGCCAGTATTAAGTGGATACATATTAGTGACGTTAGGTTCGTTTTGAAGCCCCTCTTAATAATGTTGAAATTAATTGTTGATGGAGTAACTAGAATAGCTAAACAATATTTACTAATTTATTGACTTGGAGTGAAAATATCGTGGTCTATTGACTGAGCTATTTAACACATATTTTATTGTATAAACATATAATACTCATTTAAGGACTACGATTATATTCTCATAACAATGATAAAATAAGATTAAAAGTACTACAGTAGTAGTATTCTAATGATAGTGACTTCGAAGGAAACATAGTTTTGTGTGAGGGTGACTATTTTGTGAATGTACATTTTAGATCTGATTTTTTAATATCGTGAACCCACATTTCCTGACATTTTTTGGATTGTTTTCATTTTTTTATTGAAAAGAAATTTAGTTAATGTACATCAGTATTCATCTAGGTATTTTTCTCTTTTGTGTTTCCCTTTTCTTATATTCATAAGAAATTTCTATCTGAAGGAACAAACTTTCTAATTCTCATTTTCACTTCTTATTGCATTTTCTGGGGCGGGGGTCCACTAAGTTCTCTGGTGCCATTCACCGATAATATGTTGATAATTGTTTACTCAAGGTAATTGTGAGCAAATGATGAAGTTAATATTATGTAATGCTCATTTCTAATTAGTAGTATAGTATGAATAACAGATGAAAATAACTTGATTGTTAATTGGGTAAGAGGACTTTATGAATATATATATATATATATATATATATATATATATATATATATATATATATATATATATATATATATATATATATATATTTATATATATAAATATACATATATATATATATATATATAAATATATATATATATATATATATATATATATATATATATATATATATATATATATATATATGTGTGTGTGTGTGTGTGTGTGTGTATGTGTGTATGTGTGTGAGTGTGTGTGTGTGTGTATATATATATATATATATATATATATATATATATATATATATTAGAAACTCACATGCCTACATGGTTATTATTCAAATTCATATTTGTTTAGCAAGAAATCGTGTGATTATATAGTATATAATATGAACTAAAGAATATATTCATGTGTATATATATATAAATATATATAATATATATATATATATATATATATATATATATATATATATATATATATATATATAAAATATATATATAAAATATATATATATATATATATATATATATATATATAAAATATATATATAAAATATATATATATATATATATATATATACATATATATAAAATATATATATAAAATATATATATATATATATATATATATATATATATATATATATATATATATATATATATATATTAGTGTGTGTGTGCAATGCATATATTATTTGTATTAGGGTTGCCTTTCAATTTCATCATTTTCAAAAGATTCCATATTTTAGAACTTATATTACAAATATAATAATATTTAATATTTCAAAAAATTTGATACCTACACAATGATTGATATGGACTGAGAAGAAATAGGATCCAATAACTGAGGTGAGAAATTACAAAGTACCATCAACCTAACAATAAATAAAATTATACCTTGTAAAAATGTCATATTACTACAGCTAACTCAGTCTGCTTTTGCCTGTGGCAATGGTAGAAAAGAGAGTTCAAAAGTGATCCCAACTACCCCTACTACTAAGGTACTCCCAACTATCCTTAATGCCTGGTCAATACTC
The DNA here is from genome assembly GCA_964007535.1 of Brachyptera risi. Lineage (NCBI taxonomy): Eukaryota > Metazoa > Arthropoda > Insecta > Plecoptera > Taeniopterygidae > Brachyptera > Brachyptera risi. The sequence goes on along the minus strand of OZ023327.1, from coordinate 68,556,436 downwards.
ATCTAGTATCAATTGAGAATTTCAATATACTGTATTCAATATGAAAGTTTTGATATCATTTTCAACCCTAGTATATGTATGTATATGTGTGTGAACATATCAATGTATCTCTACCCCTCAACCTGCATCTATACCATTACACATACAATAATATCATCAAGAGATATCCTCCTTAGCTCAAATGGCAGGAGCAGTTGCGTATCAACAAAAGGTCCGGGACTAGATTACCGGACGAGGTGGATTTTTCAGTGGTATCAATATCCATCCTATCAACATCAGGTGCTATATGTTTAAACTGGAAGTCATGTACTCATATGTACATATATTTATATGAATATTCATTCATATACATCCATATATACATATTTGTATATATATAATATATATATTTATTTATATATATATATATATATATATATATATATATATATATATATATATATATATATATATGCATGTATATGCATGTATATGTATATATATATATATATATATATATATATATATATATATATATATATATATATATATATATATATATATATATATATATATATATATGTATATATATATGTATATGCATATATATGTATATGCATATATATGTATATGCATATATATGTATATGCATATATGTATATATATATATATATATATATATATATATATATATATATATATATATATATATATATATATATATATGATGTTTACAATACTTTAATGGTCATCTTCATGTGAAATTATTTGTTTTTGGAAGTACCATCTTCTGTATTAATTCACCTCACATGAATGACCAGGGTAGAGGGGTCAACACATTGGTATTTCGAGGAATTAAATATGGAACATGGTGATTCCGAATAATATAATATTTCATAATTGTATACAGTGTGTGTGTGTGTGTCCATTGATATATATATATATATATATATATATATATATATATATATATATATATATATATACATATATATATATATATATATATATATATATATATATATATATATATATATATATATAGTATATATATATATTTATATACCACCCAAAATTCAAATGTTCACACGTTTGAACGCTCGCCCATGAATATATATTTTTTTTCATAAACCAATGTTATTGTCAGAATTGCTGCCATCACAAAACACAATTCCAATGTTTTAAGGCCTACTCAAAATTCATCACTCGTTATAAAAATTTCTCATTGTTATGGTTATTGTTGGCAGTGCTAAAGCAGCATTTTGTGTGGTACACCTACAACAGAGCATTGTATATGTTTCAAATAATATAAAATAAATTTGATTACGTTATGTCATATATACATATTTATATGAAGGTATCTTTTCTGTATGACACATAAATATCTATTCCTTATCTCTCCTAGTGTTATCTCAATGTGTTTGAACTGTGGTTCGGGTAATTTAGCTCATCGTCTACGACTAGGCGTCGAGTACCACATCTTCATCCCTTATAGTTTAGATACCAGTTGCAAAGTGGAACAATCCAATAGGGATGAAACGAAAGAGTGAGGGACAAATATGGGGACATACGGGGTGAAAATTGAAAAAAAAAGTGTTTTTGATCCTACGTCATATATCTTCTATTTATTACTCACTTGGAGAATTGCATTTCAACCTTCTCAAAATGTGGATGAACCACCCAATATATATTTTAGAACAATAACTAAAATAACAATACGGGTTTATTAGGACCACTATTTCATCTGGGTGTGACGTAATAAAAGAAAGCCCGCTGCCTCTCACAAGACACAGCAGAAGCAAGCGAACATAAAAAAAGCGAATAGAATCAGATCCAGCCCAAGCTTGCTATTGCTAGGAGGCATGTCTCATTGTTATGCGCGCGGCTAAATAAACGTGTAAGATGGGCTCGGGAAAGAGACACTGAAAGAAAGCATTGGAGACAGCCACGTGCCCTGGCAACCATGCACGCACACACACACAGCGTGTGACTGTTTATATCGCCTCCAGGAGAAACTTGAGATAAATTTAGAGATAAAATAAAGATACACAATTTCTTCTTTCCTTTTTTTTTGATGGGTAGACATTGTCTCAATGTTAACCCCAACCCTTCACTACTGGTAGATACACTGTAATAGCGCGGACCTCGAGTATTTTTGCCAAATAACTTTGTCGCCGGCAGTTTGTGCCTTGAACTGATAAGGACTGGACTCGCTTAAAATGATCTAATGCAATATTTGCAACCACTTAAATAAAAAATGTTGCCAATTATAAATAGGCCTGTATTGAAATAATATCGAGATATTAAATACTAGGGCTTGATTCACAGAACGCAGTCATATTTAATCATAATATTACAAATAAATTGAACTTTCCTGGTTTGTTTTTGGGCGTGCAAAAATCATTTTGGAAATCCAAGTGATTCAAAAATCAATCATTTGAAAAATGTGATTTGTCTTTTATTACATTATCTAAAAAGTATGCTTCTAATAATTAATGTCAGATTTTCATGATTGTTCTTTATTGATTTGAAAACTAGAGAATTTGACATTTGGAGATTTATTTCAATTTCCAATAGATGATGGATTTCATGATATAAAATATTTCAAGTTTCCATTTCCAGTTATGCCAAATGAATAACAACAGTTTGCTCTCATACTTTTATGGTCCAAGAAATATGTTTTGTGTATCCAAAAAGTCATGGATCATTATTGTAATTATTCAATACATAATGGTAATCTTGCACCATCTTATCACCTTTCTATTTACATGATAAAGAACCTAATTTCACTTCCAGTAGTAGTTTTTCCATACAGCTAATATTTGTGAATCATTTTCAGACATTTGAGCATGATATTTTTGCATCTTAGCAAAACTTGTACTCTTGATAGATGTCATACAAATTCAAAAGAAGTCGGAAAGGATTGAGACAGTCAATCTCATTCCTAGCTAGTGAACTCTGAATACAAGTCGTTTTAAATCATTAGAAAATCTTTTAATACTGTTTTATCACGAAAGTACTAACTAATATGTAATAAATCCCTTTTAACATGGTCTCGTCTCTGGAAGACCCTTAAGCTCATCATACACGCACTATAATTTGCCTCTGCTATATATGCCATACTAACAGAATGGGCTGAAGTTTGAGAAACCCTTCAACTCTGTGTTGATCCTGTTAATGAAGGTGATGTACAAGCCCCTACAACGTTCCCAAAAATGAAAATATTTATCGTGTACATAAATAGATGAATGTAAATGATGGAATATAACTGGATGAAATATATTTTGAAACTGGTTAATGATACCCAAAATGTTAACACTATCAACATATGTGTGTGTGTGTGTATGTATTATATATATATATATATATATTAGATCTTTTAGAGATCTATTTAGATCTATTAGAGTTATTTTGTGTAACTTATTCATTGTTTTTTGAGATGAAAACTGTGTGAAATAATATAAATAACATAAACTTCAATGAATTATGGAAACGACTATAAAATATTGAAAAGATATTTATTTACTATTCATTTATATATATATATATATATATATATATATATATATATATATATATATATATATATATATATATATATATATATATATATATATATATATATATATATATATATATATATATATATATATATATATATATATATATATATATATATATATATATATATATATATATAGGCCTATCTATATATTTATATTTATTCATTTATATATATTTATTTACTATTTAATATTCAATCATTCATTTAAATAAATATCTTTTCAATATTTAATAGTTGTTTATATAATTCATCGAAGTTTATGTCATTTATATATTTCACACAGTTTTCATCTAAAAAAAAAATGAAAATATATATATACATAAATATATATATATATATATATATATATATATATATATATATATATATATATATATATATATATTTATATATATATATAGATATATATAAATATATAAAATATAAAAATATATATATAAAAATATATATTAATATTTATTAATATATTTATCAATTAATTAATATAATTATTTTATTTTATTTATTAATATAATATTTATTATATATAAATATATAAAAACTCACCAACTCCTTTTTTCACTTTTTGAGATAGCAGAACCAATAATTTTTTCCTCTCAATTTTATTAGGAAAAAAGGAGTTGGTGAGTTTTGTTGAAAGCCCACGATATATATATATATATATATATATATATGTGTATATGTATATATATATATATATATATATATATATATATATATATATATATATATATATATATATATATATATATATATATATATATATATATATATATATATATATATATATGATATTTTAAGCTGTCATGGTCCTCATTGTGTGAAATTATAACAAAGTTTTTGGGAATACCATGTGTAATTAACGATTAATTGTGTTTTCCCTACGTTTGGCGTGGGGATAGTGTTACTCCTGTATGTGAGAGATGTGACAGACAGAATTGGATGAATATTACGTCAACATGAAATGAAGTCTTTGTTTAAAACCGATAGAAAAATGGAGACTCTGTTGAAGCAACCCAGGAAGGAGACATTCTTCGGAAACCAGGGTTTCTATGAAGTACCATGCAGATTGTGTGACGAAACGTATGTGGGACAGACAGGAAGAAGAACAGAAGTTAGAATTAAGGAACATAGATTGGCGGTAGAAAAATTGCTTGTAAACAATGCTTCAGCAAAACGGGGCATACAATAGCTTTTGAAAATACTTATATGCTGTCCGTAAACGATCACCTATTATCGGGATTGATACGGAAAAGAATAGAGATGGAAAAGCAACCAACAAACGTAAACAATAGAGATGACACCCTCAACTTGTCTGTCACATGGAAGACAGTATTGAAGGAGAGAATGGTGGACATATGGAAGGGGAATTCCTGATACACAGCCAGAGGGACGAATGGAAAGAGACAGAGAGAACAAGATGGAGAACAAGGAGAGGAGATGGAGGAGAGAAGAGTCACAAGAAGCCAGTGAAAAATGATACCACTTCGACAATACATATTCAAGAGATACTCACTGTTTTATATTGTATTCTTCTTTTTTCAATCAGTTTTTGTTTACCAATAGGCCTAATCGTTATTATTTTTGAAATCATTGAATAATCCCTTGAGAATGGCATGGCCACATATGTGTTGAAACGTAGGGAAAACACAATTAATCGTTGTTCCAATTCAATTACACATGGTATTCCCAAAAACTTGGATTTAATTTCACATATATATATATATATATATATATATATAGGGGAGGGGGTGGAGGCATGGGCCCCCGGGAGCTGTGGGCCATTACTTATTACAGTCACAGTTTTAAAGATTCAGAACTACCACTCGAACCGCTGGTGTATTTTATAACAACTGCCATGTGGATGAAATTTGTAAAATGTGGGACAGTTGGCAGTATTTTTATTGGCATTTTTAGAAAATGCACACCTCAAAGTAAAAATTTTGCTCCCAGTATTTTACTTTTTTCTCAGAACACATGCTAGATTGCCAGATAATGTAATTTTTTATTAAAAATATTATTAATTAGGTCAAAATAAACAATATGGAATAACATAACTTCTTTTATTATTTAACTATCAGCTTTCAAGTGCTAACTTGTACCATGGGGAGGTGTGGGCCACTCATCATTTATAGGCCAGGTTTGATCTTTTTTTTGTAAAATGGTGATCAAATACCGCACTTTCAAGATGGACAGGGATCCTCCAGAAAAGGTAGTGATGGAGGCTGCTGTGAAGGAAGTAGTTGATGATATTATTGAAAGAAAGTGAAGAAAGTATTATTCTTGTTATATTATGAGCAAAAAAATATTTTTTTATACAGAAACTGTATTGTTTTACACTGTATTTTCTCTGGTGGCCCACACCTTCCACAGGGGTGGGAGGTGTCAACATGTTTTGAAAAATTAATCACTTATAGTATAGTAGCTAAGAGAGCTTTCAAAATTATGTGGTATTGGGCTAAAAGTCCAAACTTTGTAATGAAAGCAACAACATTAAGATATTTGATCATTTGTATGAAATATTGAAGTTTTAGTGAAAAGTGGCCCACACCTCCACCCCCTCCCCTATATATATATATATATATATATGCATATATATATATATATATATATATATATATATATATATATATATATATATATATATATATATATATACATATATATATATATATATATATATATATATATATATATATATATATATATATATATATATATATATATATATACATATATATATATATATACAGACTGTTTGTGTTTTAGTTCTGTTTATTGCAGTGCTTTCGGATATACAATATGTTTCCCCCCCTCCCCTCCGCGAAATCTTTGCGGGCTCGCGTACAACGCTATTTCGAGTGCTGTCTCGAATATTCCCAAAGCTTCGCGAGCATCCGCACAATAACCCCCCCCCACCGCGAACCCCGCACCATCGACTCCCCATAGCCCCACGACCCCAGCCACTCAGCCCCCCTCCTCCCCCCTCACCCGACCCCCAAATTCCATCAAAACCTTCGCGGGCTCGCGTACAACAACTCACCAAACTTTCACCCGCCGACCCCGACCTGCTCCCCCGCAAAACCTTTGCGGGCGCGCGTACAACAACACACCAAAGTGTTATCGCAATTGGATGAGCGGTATAGGAACGCACAAGGGGCAAACAGACAAACATTCATTCTTATATTTATACTAGCGAGCATCCGGCGTGCGCTGCAATGCCAGTGAAAGAAAGAAACTGTTTGCGTTTTAATTCTGTTTATTGAAGTGCTTTTGGATATACAATATTCCCCCCCTCCGCAGCCCCCCTTCCTTCCCCCACGGCCCCGCACATCAACCCCTCCATAGCCCCCCGGCCCCCCCACCACAATCCCCCTGCCCCCCAATCCCCCACGAAACCTCCGCGGGCTCACGTACAACTCACCAAACTTTACCCCCGACCCCCAACAAACAAACAAACAAACATTCATTTTTATATAAATAATAAATAATAATAAATATATGTGTGTGAAAAATATATATATATATATATATATATATATATATATATATATATATATAATGATTGCAAAACAACAAAGTTACCATTATAAGTCTATGGTATCAGTGTCATTGCTATAACTGTACTTATCATATTTTAATACCTGCCATGCTTTTATAATTACAAATAAATAATATTCAAGAAATGCTAATATGTGGCTGTAGGCCCATGACTTATTGCAAACATTTTTAGTAGTGACCAAATGACCGCTTATGCTCCATGTAAGTTATTAGTTGTGTATACCATATATACTCTTCCTAGTGTATTGTGAAATCATACATGAGTAACAAGATCTACTAGTGATGTTTATATTGTAAGATTTCTTTCAAACGGGTACCATTGAATGATTGAACAACGTATAATAAACTTGCGATTTATTATCATAAACTGCATTGAAAATTCAACATACCTGAGCATCATATGACACAGATCACTGGTAAAAATGGCCACACCTTCAATGACCTGCTTCTGGATGTTCATCTACAATTAGCATTCAACGTTTACCGATAAGCAGCATGAACTGAAGACTCTTCTTTGAAGATGATGACTTGTTGGTTAAAAAAAGATTCTTTTCAAAGTCATTGTGTTCAAATACATTCAAAGGGTTACATTTTCATATAATGATGTGTGATACTTTTGACTATTTATTTAGATTATTTGCATGTATACTTACTAAGTATAATCATCATGTTGTACAATAATTGTGTTCCTAACTATCATCATTATTTTGTAATAAAAGGGGGAAATGTGGGACATCTAAAAATGCCCAATTGATACACATATTCTACAATGTTATATGCCTCAACTTATTGCTGACCCAAAAGCTCACACTGATTTTCAACCATCAACTATTCGTTGTTCCTTTTTCATCTTATTTATTTGCCACAATCAAAGTAATTAAATTGATTCAAACATTGTGATGATATTTGATGAATCATAATAGGAAGTGAATAATAGGAAATATACACATTTTAATTTGGGGCTCCTGGTCCTAATTAATTCTCACTACCTATCAGGCTATCTGCTATGACAAAGTGAGTTACAGGAGAGTACGGAAATAATTTTTATATGGGCAAAGGCGCAAAGGACAAACAAATGCCTACTGTTTCTATGTTGGCTTTGAATTATACCATCATTATTAGTTACAAACTTGGTAGTAGGTAGTTAAATAGTACAGTTGAATTGAAAGACATTGAATAATAATCGTGGGAAATTATTGTCCATCTGAAGTGAACAGTGCCACACTAGCTCTCACAACCAGCCCGGGCAAAAATAAAAAAGCTGCTCGCGTTGAGGAGGGGGTGGGGGGGAGAATCCTACTTGTAAATAATGTTTTTGTGATTGAGGTATATTTTTCCATTTTTGGTTTGACCTTTGAAGCGATCTTAGCTCAAGATTGATAGACCCATAATTTTTGTAATATTGTTGGCTTAGTTTTTCAAATGTAATTTCTCTTTCCATTATAAGAAAACACATGTTAACGGAAGCCTTAAAAATAATATTCAAACTAAACATGACAGATTCATATCATTACATTCACACTCAAACAAAATCAGAATAATAAATGGAAATAATGAAAAATAATAATAAATTGTAATAATGAGAGTAAAGTGAGTTTAGTTAAATGATCATTTGAAAAATAATGTTGCCCACATAAGCCGAAGCTTGTGTGTGGGAGAGGAGAAAGAATAAATATAAATTAAACAACAGTGACCTCGAATAGGTAGATTTTGCCTCGACAAATGATAGAAATAATAAAAATAGTCGATATGAGAATGGGAACGTTAAGAATAAAATAGTGAAGCGAAGCAAAAAGTATGATTACTTATTACACATTAATGACAAAACAAAGTAAATCAATATACACAAGAGAACTGAACATACAAAGATTTTTCAGTAATCAACTATGGTTTTTGCTCTACAGTTAATTGGAAAATAATGTTGGTGTAGGACCTATTAATTTGAATGAGATTTTCTAAAAACAATGTAATGTAATATAAATGTTACGGTGCTATATTTAGGCCAAGTACAATGATTCTTGATTCATAAATAGTACAGTATTTTAATATTTAATAAAATGATACAAATTTCAAATTGGAATCCTTATAATATAGTATCTATATTATGCATTTTTAATTACCAAATGACCGAATGTTGGGCATGTTGAAAATTGATGTCTACTCCTTGGTGAATTTGCTGGAATATTCGGAATTGGCCGAAGCTTCACAGATAGTCGAGGATAGTGCAAAAAAAGCGTTGATAGTAAAATCCATTCTCGATTAGTAGGGTCAGGGTTCTGAAAATAATTTCCTGAATGATTGGTGATTGAATATCACCCGGTTAAATAGGAGAATATTGAAGAAAACACCGACGTTATTTGTTCCATATTTTACCTAGTAAACCTTCTCTCGTAGAGTAAATGTTCTGTTTTGATGTCAGTAATCGTATAATTGCAGCCAACTAACTGTGAATGAATTTTCATTCAGGTGAATTATTTTGTTTGTTTTGGAATTGAGACTTAAGGGAGGAGGCCAGTGAAATTTTCACTTTTTTCACTTTTTTTTTTTTTCATATATTTAATTTGTTATGTATTTATAATTCTTTTTTTACTCCATATTACTGATAATACTACCACAACTAATCAATTTTCGATTTATAGTCCCTGTATGTATAGTTTCATGGCCCAAAATTCGCTGTTTTGAAGCCATTTTGTAGCTATATTTTCAGTTGATTACAGACTTTTGAATCACCCACAATTTATGTTGCCAAGGTTAGTGTATTTGCTGATAGGTATCACCACTTGCTTGAGCAATCATTTCACTGTTTTTACTTTTTAGTATCCAAGAAGCTTTGGTTCACAAATTCAAACTGTCAGACTAGAACCATCTAGAACGAAACTCCAGATTTTACTTTTTCCCTTGCGTTTCACTTCACACGTTTTACAGTCTTTTGTCATTTCTGTTGGTTTGAGTCATTTATGAAATGGGTAAGAACAAGAAATTGTATATAAAGAAAACAAAGAAAGAAATATCCAATGCTGCTAGTGTCAATTCTGAAAAGAGAGCTATTTTCAGCCCTAGGCCAGCGGATGATGTTTTGAATGAATCAGGTAAGCCTAAAATTACAACAACAATACTCATTCATAATACTCATCTGTTGGGCATATGATTGTTATGTAACTATGACTGCTTGTTTGACTTATAGCTGGACAAATAGATGTAGGCATATGTACCGGTACGCTAACTGTACCCAGTAACAGCAAACGTAGGCCTAGGCCTATTCCCGGGCTGGCAGAAATACCGATAAGCCCAGGTGCAGCTTCCGAGAGTTCTTCAGACACAGAATACATGTCAGGTGTGGAAGAACTAGAAAACTCGACTGTTGAGGAGTGTCAGCCTTCAACAAGTACCGGTACTGGAGTGTCAGACAATATTTCTGAACGTGAGCCCACGCCCGTTGTCACTGGCCCGAATAAGAAGAGTGAGCGTATACAGGCAGTGTACGCTACTGCGGATGATCCTGTTACCATGCCATCTGATAACACTGTAGAGTATATTATAGCAAATATTGATACATATTCTGAATTATTGAGTCACTGCGTTTGTTCCATCTGTAAAGTGCACAGTTTGACTGTTACTAAGACGCACTCAGCTGGATTAGCTCACAAATTGTCACTTCACTGTGAACTATGTGGAGATATCAATAGATCAGTGTATACGTCAGCCCGTATGTCGACCGGTTCATCGCGTCCTGGGTTCGATGTGAATCGGCGAGCCGCAGCAGCTATGACACACATGGGAAAAGGCTACTCTGGGTTTGAACAATTTTCCACCATCATGGGATTGAATCCGATGAGCAAAACCTCCTACGCGAGCCATTTGAAAAGTTATAGCAATGATGTCACTAGTCAAACATCATTTTTGGATGAAGCGCGTCGAGCAGTGAGAGAAGCGTACGCTAATCTGAACCCATCGTTGCTACTGGATGCCATGATAGAAATTGCTGTGAGTTTTGATGGTAGTTGGCACAAAAGGGGTTTCACGTCCAAGTATGGTTTCGCTGCGGTAATCGATTTACTTACAGGATTTGTCGTAGATTTTGAAGTGCTATCGAAGTATTGCCAGTCCTGTGAAATCGGGAAGTCGGAACTGGGTGAAGATTCTCCAGAATATCAAGTCTGGTACAACGGCCACAAGTCATCTTGTCAACAAAATTACGAAGGTTCATCTCCTGCGATGGAGGTCACTGCAGCCGATAGGCTGTGGCGAAGGTCCGAATCCTTCGGAATGCGGTACACCACTTTACTGTCTGACGGTGATGCCAAGACATTCAACCATCTTGTGAAGGAACAGATTTATGGCCCAGATGTTAGTTTCGAAAAAGAAGAATGCTTGAACCACGTTGCGAAGAGACTTGGCACTGGTCTTCGTAATGTGATTGCTCACGAAAAAGGTCAAGGAGTTACTCTCGGAGGTCGCTCTTATGGAAGCCTGAAACCTGACGTCATCAAATCTCTGACTAGGTATTATCGTAATGCTATTGTCAATAATATGCACAGCACCAATGAGATGAAGACCGCAATATTTGCAACACTCTACCACTGTTCGTCCACTGATTTGAATCCGCGGCACCATAAGTGTCCAACAGGCGAGAATACGTGGTGTTTCTTCAACAAAGCATTGGCTAATAATTCTAAACCTGGAAACCATAAAGATTACATTGGGACTCCATTATCAAATAAAGTTGTGACCAAGATCCTGCCCGTCTATCAGCGCCTTGCGTCAGATTCCCTACTTGAACGGTGCTTACTCGGACGGACTTCGAACGCAAACGAAAGTTTGCATAGTACCATCTGGCGCAGATGTCCGAAAGATACATTTGTCTCTAAAATGCGTATCGACATGGCTGTTGTGGAAGCCATCTCTGTTTTCAACAACGGATGTAGTGCATCAGTGAAAGAAAATATGGCAAATGCAAAACTTTCTCCAGGCCATTCCACAGCATCCTTGACGAAGAGACGAGACAAACGACGGGTGGGAAAGAGCCAAGTTCGTGCAGCATTGGCCTTCGAGAAGATGCGACATATAAAGAAGCTGGCTATGCTGAGAGCTGAAGAAAAACTGAAGAAAAATGAGGGTCTCACGTATGGGGCTGGTGCCTTCTAGTATGCCAGGCAAGGAGTTATGAGGAACTGACTTACTAAATCTCAACTCGAATCTGCAAATGTATTTTCTGGGATATATTTTTTCGACAATATACAATATGGAGAATGATGCAACTTCTATAATATTTTATGAAACATATCCATTTTTTTTGTGAATATTTTTGAATACATGCTCAATCATTGACAGTTATCTTTGTCAGTTATGTCTGATGGAACTATTGCAAATAATTGTATAACTTGAATACCTTTGAAATGTATTGTTTCAAAAAATTTGCTGAGGAATACAATCTTGAAATATACTGATAGTATGTCACATATAAGAGGATGATAACTGTTGTTCATTACTGTATCATTTATCTCCATTTTAAAATGAAAAAAAAAAATGTAAAAAAATAATTACTCGAATGAGGGCTTTCTTCATCACTATTCGTGAAAATTCATAAAAAATTTAATTCCAAGGCAAATTTTGGATAAATAATTTTGAATTATTTTTTTTATTTTTTGTTGCCCATCAAATGATAATCCACTGAATTTTCATCCACTTTGTTGGTATATTTAAGAAGTTGGGATTTTCACTGGCCTCCTCCCTTAATCAGTATCATGAACATTTTCCCCACTTCTCGCTTGCTTCAAGTCTGTCTTTGTCGTGTTATTTGGATCTTTTCCTAGAGATAAGTAATTGACACTTTAGCCAATGCCTCGTGTTCCACACCCAGTTACAATCATGAAAATTCCGAGATGTACTTGAATAGTGAAGTCAAAATTGCTATACTTTAATGGGGTGCGGGTCCTGTTCCGCAGGGTATTTTTTGAAACAATCGTGATTTTTTGGTATATATTTCGTTATTCTCAGTAGAAGTTAACACTTATGCTTATTGATGTTTTTCCAATAGTCCTGAATACAAGTTGAAGTTTGGGATATTTTCTGTAAGTTATTACATTATAACTACTAGGAAAATGTGGGATTTGCTTTGTGAGATGAGCTTAGAAGTATGGAATTCTAGAATGAAAAATATTTCGCCATTTTAATCCACATATACGGACCTTGGATTACTTCAAACGTTCAAAAACCTTATCTGCAACTTGTTGATATTTATAGTGCTGCAACCTGTTGCATATACACTTTGCAAAACCAATTGATCCCAACATTCAATAAAATGAATACTTTTATTGTGTTTTCTCTGTTATTTCCCATCCGAAAGTTGTGAAAGTCATAACTTATAATAGTGACGATTATCATTCTGTATGAGGTACAGTCTTCCGGTAATAAAGATTTTTATTATTATTATTATAAAAAATATCCAAATTTATGCTTTCCATATTCAGTGAAAGTTTTGAAGTTTTTGAAAATTTTCCACATTTCAAGTATTTTCCATTTGTGTTAATCTTATGAGGATTTCTCAAACTTTCCGTATTTTTTCCGGAAAAACCTTCTGATTGATTTTTCTGTAAAACAATCCCAATCTATTCTGGTATGACAGAAATATGTAGAAAAAGTTCCAAGTGGAAAGGTAATTTTTCCTGGCCTGTATGCCGCGCACAAAATCACAAAAAAAAAACAATCATAAAAACGAAGCCCATTTTTTTCGGTATGTGAAATGGAATCTTCGCTACGCTCATCTAACAAGCTCATCACAATTGAAAGAATAAGTTATATTTTGAAATTCAATTTCAATAAACAACCAAATAATACAAATCATAATTCTAATGGTGTGAGCAAATAAAAATATGTTTCCCGGTTCCTAATTCATCAAGGTCATATTCAAATTGATGAATTATATTCAAAACCATCAGCTATGGAAGTTTTAATTACTCAAGTTGTTCCACTGGATATTATCATTTAGGTAAAACCTTGGATGAAAGTGAAACGTTGAAGTGAAACGACACTACGAATGCACCAAAAAATATTCGTGGGTGACCGCGGCTCATTTTCATTTTCATTTCCGTTGCCTGGTGGACAAGTCCTGCACTGGATGTAAAAGTAAGTTTGTGATATAATATCCAATACATTCTAGCTTTTCATCTGTTGCGTAAACTCTGGCATATTTCACATTGTAGTGTGAGAAAAATTCTTCCTTATTCATAAACAGGAACCAATATTTAATTCAATTATTTGAGGTAGACATGAAGTGGTTGTCGATTCATCATTTAAAATTCCCGGAATAATATCATAATTTTGGTATTCATGCGCGCAGACAAGATTTTTGTTTTTCATATGTTGCATGCTGGGTAAAACATACGCTAGTCCAGTCGGTCGCCATCTTAACATAGTGTAAGTGACTGAACGAACTCGTAATATATTTTCATGTGATCGAAGTACGAGTAGTATTTTGGACGGAATATTGAACGGAATTTCTCTTACGTGAGTTTAGTTTTGCAGTCTTGTCGGTGTACCTGAAAATCGTGCAATATCAAGTTATAAGACAGTAACCTAAACATTGGCTGCTCCAACGGCTGCCTTCCCTCCTGGTTCTGTGCAATAGTTTCATATTTTAATCTTATTATTATACACGTGCCATTCAATAGTGATTGGCTTCCTGAATCGGGTTATTATAATAGGATAGAATTCAGTGACGTAATCACCGGAGAGGGTATAAGTTACGTTGTATCGTGAATTTTCCGCAAGTCTTTGGAGGGTTGTGCAAGCAGACTATTGCGTCGTCGGTGGGCACCACACCCATTGGAGGGCGAGGGAGGTAGGGACAGGCTAGGCAGTAGTGGAGAGTGGAGAAATTATTACACGGAGGCGAAAAAGTGTGTGCGTGAATGTGTGTGTGGTTTTTAATAATCCAAATCTAATACGAGTGAATATTCAATGTTTATCCCTACCGCAGGAGCTTAACGCTTGTAAAGAGCCGTGAGGGTTTTGAATAGCATTCAAAACGGCACGGAAAACGGCTCGTTACAGATAATATTGGCTGAGCAACCCTCCGGAGTGAAAACATGGCGTGCTGCCTGTCGGAAGAGGCGAAAGAGCAAAAGAGAATAAATCAAGAAATTGAACGGCAACTTCGGAGGGACAAACGAGATGCAAGACGTGAACTCAAATTACTTCTTTTGGGTAAGTGCTCTAATAATGACAGAAGTCCTGCCCAGATAAGACTAGAGTAGATAGGTCTAGGCCTATGTGTCTTGTAAACCCAGTTAGGTAAACCCATAGGCCTACAGCTAAGGCCCTATTCTACCCCCAACTAACCTAGCCGTTTTAAGGATTGTGATGGATCAGTGTAATAGGTCGAAAGTCCTGAAGTGTGTGGTGGAGTTTCTATTCAAACTTGAAATATGACCAAGCTATTAGGCTAAGTGACAACTGACAGTTGACACTTATAGCTGTGGCCTACTGTCTTGTAGGCCTACTCTCAATGTATGTGAGTAGACAATGGATTTCCTTTGGAAATTGCTGATGGGTTATTCGAAGGTGCATGTAGATTACAGAGAGGTTTTGTGAAATTTTGTGTTACTTCACTCAGTCTCATCCTAGTCAGCTATTCCAAACTGTTCAGGTTGATATAATTATTCAGAAAGACCACAATTCTGAGTTGATCTTGATTAAAGATATAACTTTCTCATCAAGGTCTGCAGACCTACCAAGATTAATCAACTTGTGTTTGTATGTGCTTAGAGTGGTTTGTGATTGTTGTTGCCTTTTAAAATTGACTCACTGAAATATTGTCCAAGCCGTCATAATTATGCGTACGTTTTATAAGTTCTATTAGGCCTATATGTTCTTATACATACTCATAAGACATGGTGCTTATTTTGAAGATTGCTTAGCCTACCTTTAGTGTACATGCTACCATGCTTTAGCAATATTAGCTACTTGTATAGAATTTCAACGTAGGCTTCATGTAACATAGGGCTGCTAGCCACAACCTCCGAGAGCTTGGATTTATAGCTAGGCCTACTAAAATAATTTCATCTATTCACTTTTTGTATGCTATCAGTTTATTGTGCTGTTAGCTCACTGAAGGCATACTGAGTTCCAGCACTGAAATTATAAAGTAGACTGTTACCAGTAGAATGTAAGTGCAAATGTCCCAATATTTGGTTCTGTACCTATTTTATAGCTACCGGTACGATACAAGACGACTCTTATTTGTGCATTTATTTACTGTAGGCCCACCAATATAAAATCAACTTGCCAAAATATTTTTTTATCAAGGTTTGTTGTAGGCCCCAAGTTTCCAGAAGCAGACTCACAATTTTAAGCACCATTTCATGAATACTTACCTTTATTATGCAATGAATTTGAAATTTGCTCATGTTATCATAAGGGCCTACCTGTAATTTTGAGGCTTTAGGCTATGCCCTTTACCAGAAGGCACCTGTGTGTTCAGAATTTGGTTTGTAGTCATCTTTTCGAGTTTACTGAGAATGGAGTAGGGCGGAGGGGACTACAATTATTTATGTGGGGGTACATGGTTAAAATTCAAATGGGAGCCATATTTTACAATGAAATGAGTTTGCATTTAGCAGCAGCAGATCAACTGGCTTTGAACTACATATATATATATATATATATATATATATATATATATATATATATATATATATATATATATATATATATATATATAAATATATATATATAAATATATATATATATATATATCTATATATATAAATATATATATAAATATATATATATATATATAATATATATATATATATATATATATATATATATATATATATATATATTTATGTATGTGTATATATATATATATATATATATATATATATATATATATATTTATGTATATATATATATATATATTTATATATATATATATATATATATATATATATATATATATATATATAGATTTATGTATATATATATATATATATATATATATATATATATATATATATATATATATATATATATATATATATATATATATAAATATATATATATATATATATATATATATATATATATATAAATATATATATATATATATATATATATATATATATATATATATATGTTGGATATGTCTTTAGGGTTGTTAGTCCGCATATTGTGACTTGTAATAATAAGGTACTCACTATTACAAACTCGACGTTTCGGTAGAATCGCATCTACCTTCATCAGGACGACACGTCTGGTTACTTCGAGAAGCAAGCAGCGAGTTGCTTCTCGAAGTAACCAGACGTGTCGTCCTGATGAAGGTAGATGCGATTCTACCGAAACGTCGAGTTTGTAATAGTGAGTACCTTATTAAACAAGTCACAATATGCGGACTAACAACCCTAAAGACATATCCAACATCAATTACATCTGCCAAAACCTACGTGAAAACATATATATATATATGTA
>OZ023327.1:68471561-68538661 GCA_964007535.1 Brachyptera risi | reverse complement strand
ATATATATATATATATATATATATATATATATATATATATATATATATATATATATATATATATATATATATATATATATATATATATATATATATATATATATATATATATATATATATATATATATATATATTATATATATATATATATATATATATATATATATATATACTATATATATATATATATATATATATATATATATATATATATATATATATATATATATATATATATATATATATATATATATATATATATATATATATATATATATATATATATATATATATATATATATATATATATATATATATATATATATTATATATATATATATATATATATATATATATATATATATATATATATATATATATATATATATATATATATATATATATATATATATATATATATATATATATATATATATATATATATATATATATATATATATATATATATATATATATATATATATATAGTATATATATATATATATATATATATATATATATATATATATATATATATATATATATATATATATATATATATATATATATATATATATATATATATATATATATATATATATATATATATATATATATATATATATATATATATATATATATATATATATATATATATATATATATATATATATATATATATATATATATGCATGAAATGCTCTTTTTAGAGTTCCCTAATCAAATTCCTGCAAAATTAATATTTTGGTTTTCCGCAAGATATTGGTACACCACATACAAAACCAAGTCTTCCATGTGCACACCCAAAGAACCACCCTCGTTGAACCTTTGATCATGAGTGTCTATCGTTCGATGGATGGGCAGCAGCATTCAATGTCATTTCAGAGCTGTGTAACCAGCTACATACTAGAGTTACGTATATAGGTCAATGGAATAGGCACTCCCAAAATTGCTCAGTTTTGAACCAAAAGTGTGCTTTCACCACGTTGCTATTTTCGATGCACTAGTTATATATATTTCGCCACCCATTTATAACGTTTGGGTTATAACTTGACCACTCAACGGCCAGGTTACTAAGTCACTGCCATGACTTCCAGGGTGGACTATTTTCAGGTCACATCGTACAAATACTTGTGTTTATATGACCTAAATTATAACTTTTATAGCAGAAACAAATGGTTTTATTGTATTGATGTAATGTTGTACTTGATCTGTGAAACAATAAGTTTGACGATACCACTGTCATTTAGCATTTTGCGCTTCGTCATTCTGACACCTTTAAGCAATGCCTAGAACGAGATTCTGAAGTAACAGGTGACTTAAACAATATTTTTTGATACATCAGCGCATTCTATCGGTGTAAAAGAATACGATAGTTCCTCAATCTATCTCTCTTAGATGTCGGTATAAGTCCCATGCTAACATGACATACTGTTGTTGATATAAAATGCACCGTATTAGAAAGTGTAGAAACGCATATGCGTCGACGGCCTGCCAGAGCGTCCGCTCGTTGACACATATACTCGTACACGGCCGTCGAGTAATTATTGACTTCCTTGCAGTTTTCACTCACTACACTGGAGTCTTGTTTGTAGAATAGCTCTCACTTGAATAAAAGAAAACGGGAGTAATAGTAGAAGTCGATGATCATATCAGCCCGTTCCGCAATATAATTCAAAGTCGAGCAACCGTTCAAAACTGTAAGATCCGTCAATCTACAAATTTATTGTCATCAGCTCTGAAATTAGTCTGCATCAGAAATAATGTGGGTGTTCTTACAGCTGGATATCGATCGGTAGGCCTACCATAGCTAGGCCTTTAATCCAATAATGTACGCAATGTTTTTAACAATCGTTTTGTCATGATAGGCGCTAAACAGGATCATGTTGGCGCTCGCGAGTATATTCTGAAAGTTTATCTCAATACGAATCCAGATCCCGAACGCATGTGCTATTCTCACTTTACAGCAGCCACAGGTTTGTGATCAATTCACAATTGACGGTTATCGTGTGTAGGCTAGCTAGTAGCTTATTATCTCGCTCGCGTACCTGCCGTAGACTACACATATTATTCGAATTCATTCTCTTTTCTAGACTTGTCTACAGGTTCAAATATCTTTGAAGGTCTGCAATGAGTATTCGTAATATGTCTGAATATCTAGCTTGATTATTTATATTTTTGTACTACTAGTATTTGCTAAATGTACAAAATAGAATCTGCTTGTAGAATACTTACAATCTCTTCACCCACATTGTAATTAGAGATGGAAAGGTCTTGAACCAACCATGACATGACCTCCTGACGAGGCCAATACGCATAGAATCCCAAACTTCCCCTACTGTTGTGACAGCCTCGTTCACATTTAACAGTTCAGTATGTAATAAACTAGAATTTAGTGATGTGAACTATTACGTAATTCATCGACTTGAAATATTCATGAGATATTTAATGAAATGCTAGAAACATTTGAAATATTTAGAAAAATTGTGAAACTTTTGAAAAGGAAGTAAATGCAGGTATAAGCTACCTAATACAAACACATGGAATAAAATTACACGTGGCTCGGTATTCTCTGTCTTGATAATTAGTTGTCACAAGCTTCAACCAAGTAATGATATATTATCAAATAACAATACAAATCATGGTAGGCCTACATATAAGCTTGCTAACTGAAGATACCGTATTTGTTTTCACTCTTGTCATTTTTTTGTGGCAAGATTCCCATAGTTGAATTTCCCTGAACGACATTTATAGACCTTTTTGGGTACGGTACTGTGAACAATGTAACTAGAAGAGATGTAAATCATTGGAATAACACTTGACTGGCAAAAAGAATTACAATTACTGTCATTATTGAAAAAATGAATAATTGAATAAATAAATGGTTAATGATTATTGTGCTTGGTGCCAAAATTACCAGCGTGTGAGTAGCTGTACCAGGCAGTTTGAAGTTGTAATCACCATGGTTACCCGTATGATACTATCTGTTCTCAAAACTCGGACAAAGGCTAACTGGACTTGGTAATACTGGGCTTTGGTTGTGTGTAGGCCGTACGTAACAGTTCTTATTTCATATTACTTGAAATGTTCATGGCTTGGTCGAACGTTTATTGAAACGGGATATTCAGACTAATTCATTAGCTGAGCAGTCCATTTCTATAACCATAAAAGTAAGGCTATGGTGTGATTTGTAATTACCGTATTATTCCCAAGTTGCATTTGACTGGAATTTTCACAGTAAAAAAAAAATCTGATGCATTTTCTATCCATGTCATATCGATCGCATACTTTTACAAAAGGTTCGAAATTTTGAAACATTTCAAGGGTCATGGAAATTTTGAAATATTTCAACACTTACATCAGTTAACTAGATTACGTGTCGCCATTTAGTTCAGACTGCACAAACTGAATAGATTTTCGTACACATGATTGCCATGCCATACTCCTGACCTATTTAACTTGGAAAAAATATAATTCAATTGCAAACTCACCGCTCATGTTAGTGCAGTGCAAAGCTGATTAACGATTAATCGATTATATTCGTTCTTGATGCTTCTTGCAAATGGTACACAAACCTTTGAAAATATTTGCCAATTTTTTATCCCCAAATCGTGCCATCTAGTTGTATTTTGGAATTCCGTGTAATTTATTTCAGTTTAGCAAAATTGAATTATTCTTGTGAAACTGCATTCTGAAAGTTGTAATGGTCGGCCATTCTAATTGAGCTTTTTCCTGTTTTTTTGAGTCGTAGAAGTTTATATTGGGATTGTTTATTTGTAGAGGCCACTAAATGATAGCCTCTAACCAAGACAGGTGGTCAGTGATTCAGCGCCAGTACGCCAAACCCCATTCAGGAGGCCGTGGTTTGATTCTGCTCATGATTGACCACCCTGACAGTTTTTCCGTGACTTCTCTCAGTTGTTGACAATCATACTGGGATGGTAATTTGACAGCAGGCCTCTACCATTTCCTTCCCAGTGTCCAAAACACTTATGGTATTAAAATATCTTTCTTTCCATAGTAAAATGGTTAGATTAGATTATTAGACTAGAAGATTATTCCAATTTCTGATGTGTTCCAATCATTTCAGCATAAAATCACGTTAGGATACACATATTCAAAATTTGTCACTGAACGCACTCCTAGAAATGTATTATTGTTAATAGTAGTGCTTTAAATTGTAGGTCCCCAAAGAGACGCCATAGCGGCAAGGGAATTTATTCTTCGGATGTTTGTTGACCTCAACCCTGACAGCGAGAAGATAATTTACTCGCATTTCACATGCGCAACAGGTAAAGCGATTTTATGTTTAACACATCACCAATCTACTTGTTTCTCTGTTGCATGCTGCATTTAATTGGATATTGCATCGTCTTGCGTGGTGAATGATGAATGCCTTCAAAATGGTTTATACGTGTTGTGCATTGAATCTACGAATGTATAGATACTGAAAATATTAAGCTTGTATTCTGTGCTGTGAAAGATACAATAATGCAGAATGCTTTGAAAGAATTCAATTTGGCTTGAACATGTTTCAACATTAATCCTAATTCTTGTTTGTTTTCTACTGTGAATGGTTGTGGCACTTGATTAGAACTCTTAATTTCTCCTTGTTGTCATCTGTGATTTGGCTTGTATAAAGTATTGTGTTTCTTGTTTATGTTTATGCATGGAAGCATCAGATATCATGTTATGGTAAGTTGCCCATGATGTGTCACTTGACAATACTAGAACAAGAACTGTGTTCATTATCTTTCGTTTCCAAACCGGAAGTTATTCCCAATCCAATATATTATATGTGTATGTTCGATTACAAATTTTGCATGTTATTCCGCTGTTTTTTAGAATGGCATGATGAAATTCTTCAACTTGGATTGAGATTTTTTTTAAAGCTTACCTCTTCGGTGACAATTATAATATTTCCTTCAACATTTGGTTTAGTTTTCTTGAAGTTTGAATAGTGATTGCTATTTTTTGTACTGTCAATCTTTTGGTGTCGTTGACTCTTTACCACCTGAGTGTCTGTTTGGCAACATGCAGCATTACTTGTGTTTGAAATTAAAATGTTCCTGTCATCTCTGTCGATATATGAATATTGTGTATTTTCGAAGTTGAATCACTTGATGATTGTGTCGTTTCCTAATGGAAGTGAGTGAATTCCATTTATACATAAAAGACAAACTGGATTTTTTCATTTCAAAACATTAAATTAGTGCAAGATAGGCCGTATTATGCAGTCAATTTGTAGGTATCATTTTTACTTTTCCAAGTTTGTTCAAAATGAAAGGTAAAATTGTTTTGTAGTCTATCCAGTCCAACTGAATACTATTTGATTTGCATTAAATCCAAGTTCGTGTAGAGACATCATGAATTTTGCATATTTGTATGGTATTTTTTTACAAACGTACTGTCATTCCTTACATTAATTTGGCTAGGGAGAGTGGTTGCAAGGCATACTGTACCTTCTATCACTTGATCACATTTGTTCATCTCTCTTTTGAAAATACCCCAAATTTGTGTTTGTTTCTGTAAGTACTGTATCTTGAGTACTAATCACTAAACATGATTAAACTTTTATCTCAAATGAATAAAGCTGATTTTTTTTCGAAAACTTTCATTGCTAATTGTTATTAATTTGGTTCTGTGGCGATTTTTAATTTTAGCATGTTGATCTAGTGGTGTTTCATATGTGTTGTCAATATGGAGTTTTATGGTATTCATATTCTACTCCTCAATCGACATTAATTGATGTGCTCTACAATCTATACTCCTTGTGCTTCGTTCTTTTGTAGGTACACATTTTTTCCGCAATAACTCTATCCCTTATTTAAGTAGGCCTACTCAAATGTATGGTCTTGCAAAAAATGACGAGTTTCCTATATATGTGTGCTGAGGTATATGGATGCATGCTAAATATAAATAGTTGATGCATGATCAATGATCCAGTGACCAGTGAATGCAAACAAGAGTTCTGATAACAACACTTCATATATTAGGTTATATTGTCCCCTTTTAATTAGGGTTGCCAGTTGATATTTGATTTATAGATATTCATTCATTTTTTTGTTGATCTATTGTGTTTTTAGTATCAATCAATACATTGATTGGACGTGTTTTCAATTTGAACTTCTCGATTCAATAAAGAGTATTGCGGGCATTTTTTTGTACTTGATTGGTCTACACTCACTCCTGCTAATGGAAGATTGAAAATGGATTGAAAATAGAAAATTGAATGGATACAAGTCGAGTTACTTCTATTTACCGCACCTTCTACGTTCTATTCCAGATTACTTTTTAAAGTAGGCTACTTTTCCAAGAACAAACTGAAATTAAGTGAGACTAGAAAACATTGATATATTTGATGATCTATTATTTTAAGTTGATTCTTTGAATTTATTTGAAATGGTTAATATTTTTCCAATTAAAAATCAATTTGCAGTCGATGATTCTTGATGATGAACATCATATCGAGCGTTAACCCCTTTTAAATCACGTTTTAGCGAAGTTGATTTTTTTCAAAAACTTACATAATGTTCTATTCCTTACAAAAAAAGAAGGGCTCAAAATGTCACTAATGTGCATTTCATTTTGAAAGTTCCATTGTTTCATTCCCTTGCACTTCTCACTGTGACTATTTTAGTTGTTGGTTGTTATTCAATATTGGTTTTCAAGTCAACAAAAATTACCTGCGATGGCAGTCCTTTTCAGCAATATTCTCATGATTTAGGAAGTGAGGTTTTTGAGCTCTGAAGTGTTGAGAAAAAACTAGTGAAAACAAATTGTTTGCTATTCAGTACTCACTATACTTCATAAAAAACACATATGGCGTAACATCTAACGACATACATATCTGCATTAGTATTTCTTTATTCATATTGTATTTTGTTATTTTTTTGGTTGGTTGTACAATTCTCGTTTGATGCCTTCACCAGTATCATGATGATAATATTTGTCTATGCCCCTGTCATATCGGTTGAAGAATGATTTGGATATGCTTCTTTCAAGTTTAATAATTTTCAGTTATGAGATCCAACCTCCAGGTTTCTTTATGTTTGTCAACAATGCAAAAAGAAAGTATTAGATGCCACTCGAAACGTCTAATGGAATAGAAAAATATCTTTTTATTGTTTTTTCGAACATCAACCACGATTACTGTTGATTTAGATGTAGGCATTTATATGGTTTTCAACGCATACAATATGTAGACGAGGCCTACTCATGTATAACAGTAATATCTCAGGTTTATCAATTTTGAATTATACTCTCCAATCAATCACAAATATCTGTTTACCTTGATACATGAGAGCTTTTGGAAATCAGCTGCACTCAAGTTTCAATCAATGTTTCATATTTCAGACCATAATGTTCTTCGACTTACAAGTATTTTGTTGTTGCCAGATACGGAGAACATCAGGTTCGTGTTTGCAGCAGTCAAGGATACAATTCTCCAATCGAATTTAAAGGAATACAACTTGGTGTAAAAGTTGGCTTTTCGTTGGGAGTTATCTATCAAGACTTTTGTCTGTCTGTGTCACACGCTCCTGCGTTTGAACTCGGGACAGCGCAAGTTTCACTCTAGGAACAAACAAATACACCTAGAACAAGCTATTCATCAGACAAGTTTTTCTAATAAGGAAGAAAAAGTAACACCATCAATCGTATTCAATCGCCCCTGCTTAGCAATTCGATTGTCTCACGGAAGCACTTAATTTATGTCGGACTCACCATTTACGTTTTAGGTTGCTAAGACGTTGCATCCTTGTCTGGCTTTTTTATATCAAAATGTGTTGGACAGAAATTTTAATGGGAAACGTTTGGAATGAGGCGACGAAGGGATTTGTAACATTCTTGTCAGCAGCTTTTCTATTATTTTAGTTTTCAAAAGCCAAAGTTGGTTGAGGCAAGATATGGTACATGCAATGGTTTTATATTTGTAACTCAGCATTGATTCTTGGTGTCATTAACCTTTGGTATAATTCAGTGATTCCCTGTCGAGTCTTGAAGTAACAGAGACCAATTAGATGCTACCCACAAGCTATTTTTGTTGATTTAAAACTAGAGAAACGCACGATGTAAAGTCGTCACTGCTTACGAAGAATTGGAAAATGTGAAATCTGCTAGAACGTTCCCTCGTTCCATTTCAAGCAACAAGCTGAATGACTTGTAACTTGTAGATGAGCGCATTGTACGTGCTGGTTTGGAAATGGAGGAAGCTAATATTTCCCTGAACAAACTCTTTCCTCTAACTGTCCCATGCTTCTTATGTGCCCTTTCTATCCTTCGGCTCGCAACCTCGGAACGTTCGACACAATCTCGCCTACACGACTGCAGCGAAAGCAATTCTAGTGCCATTAGTGTAACAATGGTGTTTTTATTGCAAATAAATCCTTAGATGCAAGCCAAAGTGTTTTTTTTTTCAAGAATTAAGGGAAACCTGTGAAAAAGAGTAAATGATACAAGATTTTTCTGTGCATGTGATTCAAATTCATGATTTATAATATAAATATTGTTATATATAATAATATAATATAAAAACTAGAATAGTCTTAAAACATGAGGAACTTTTCCCTATTACCAAATTGAATTTAATACTAGTATATAAGTGCATCATCTTGTTCATGTGATTTTTAGATTATTTGGGGCACAAGAGTCCTTACGTTGCTGTTAGTGTGAAAAAATGTGGATTCAATTTTGAAAACCCAGCCAGCAAACTGCCTGCGGAGTAGTAAAAATTCCATTAACCACTGTTACGAGAAATAAATATTGGAAAATATTTGGTTCCACCAAAAGTTTTCAGCTGAATAATTATCATGCAACCAATGGATGATATCTTTAATCTGCTGCTTGATTTGTGTGTTCAAGTTGTATATGTGGAGTGTGTGGGAGTAAATCAGTGAGAGTATCTTTCTATATGTGGCGATAGTTCATTTGTAAATCATTCTATCAAAAATATACACTTTTTTTCTTGAATTATTATTTATTTATGAAGCAAATAACATTCTGTAAATTATTAAGTGCAAATCAATTTTATACTATAAAGTTTGGCCAATAAAAGTGATGCTAGTAAAGAAACTTAGTGCTTTACTAAGTACCCTACCCTGAAGTATATAAATGTTGCAATGAATCCTCCCTAGTCAAACAAGGCAATATGTGGATAGTTAACTTGGTTAACAGTATGACCATACTGCAGTGAAACATGTCCACAGAGAATGTTTGTGCCTAATGCAGTAGTAGAGGCAACCATTGTTTACTTGTGTTCATTTATATATAACCAACTGTTGAAAAGTGAAACATAATTCCCTGTCCTGGTATACAGTCTGCTTTATTTAGTCATAAAGATGGGGGGAAATCATTTTGATATTTTAATAAGTATTTTGTACAAAATATCACAATTTGTATGTAAATTTCCAATATCATTTCCTATAGCCAGAAATCCATAGCTAGTCCATAACATGTGGCTTAGATGTCGGTTTTAAGCTTTTTGATAAAACATGAATGCTTTCAACTTTACTTTGACCAATAAATGTGCATTTGTTCAATTGATAAAATGGCAATGGTGTGATATTATTTATGGTAGTTCATCAAATGAGCCTTGACCAGTTTCTTAATGCCATGTGATTCCTCGGAGTGCGTAGACGATGCTTGTGTGATTGGTGCATGGTGAGACGTCATAACTTGAGTCACATGATGCACAAATTACCAGTACTTGGTTTTTAGCAAAGTAAGCCACTTATAAGCTCTCTTATATACTTTGTGCAGCATCATTTGATCCGGACAACAAACTGATCATGTCACTTAGATTGGCCAAACCATTTTTCTTGGTGCTTTACAAAGTGGTTTTTGCATTAGAGCTTATTTGTTAATTATTATTGCAATTGCTTTTCCTGACAATCCAATATCATATCTTGATTTTTGAAAATCACATCCTTTCATTTAGGCATACAAATACAATTAATTGTGTTTCAAAATTAGCCATGACATTCTGAATGGAAATATACACCTTGTAACGTATTGAACAATTGGGATTTGTATATTATAACTTCTTTTGATGAACTTCTTTTGTATGGAACTTGTTGAAATTAATTATGAGTTCAAAATATTAATCCTCGAGTAGTCATTTTGAATTATAAAAATGTGATGCAAGGGCCATGGGGAAAGGCACCCCATGGCCCTCCATGATTTTTTTCTAAATGATACCAATTGAAGGTTTTTTTTTTAATGAGTTATGGAAATTTTGTAGTACCGTAACTAAAGTAATAGGTAGACACAACTTCATTAGTTGTCAGTTTTTTATATCGACAACAGTGTTTCTTTCATCCATATCATTTCTCCATCACTGATATTGTCATGGATTTCACTTTCATTTGTGGAAAATGTGTTTTATTAATTGAATATAGTTTTAAATTACCTCAATTCATTAATGTATATTAGTTTGAAGTATGATCTAGGCCTTGTTTTGTATTACTACTGCTGTTGCAACGGGCACATCATCATCCATAGATCAAGCCCTTCTGGGTCAGTCAACTAATGCACAGCATTAAAAACTGAAATCAGCTCGGGCATGGGTTTTGTAAATGTCCATTGACCATCATCACCTGCTTATTCATTCCTGCATACTGGTAACCTTGGCAGTTGGTGGCATCAAATGTCATTACTAGAAAAAAAATCATATTGGCCGTGCTTTTTTTTCAACACCTACATCAATCACTACACTTCCTTCAAACTATACACATTTTCCTGACAGAGAGGGCAAATTAGGCTGCTTTAGCTTCAGCATCTTATTCGGACTGACAACGTCTTGTATACCATTCACATTATTAATTGTAATATATTTTGATAAATCCTGGCAATCAATAAGTATTTGGCATTTACCTCATTCACACAGAGTTTGTGCAAGCTTGTAATAAAAAAGTGAGAATATGCCGAAACAAAGCATAAACCCCTGCCAACACACTGCTTACCTCTTCCGAAAAATTTGTATTCAACTATTGTTTTGGGTCTCATCAAATATTAATGTAGAGACAAGTAATATTGGTGTATGTCATAGTTGAAACTTTTTTCAAAAATAGGGTACTCGCGTACTATATCTGCGTTCATATGCTGCCCTTCAAGATTGCTCTTAAAAGCATTAAACCAAATGGGATTTGCAAGAAAAATGATCCAATCGCATCACAAGACCTTGGAACAGTCGTGTGCCTCTTACAGTACAATAAACAGTTACTTGGTATTGTCCTGTTTAGGTTGGTCCTGTATATATCGGAGTAGGAATATATATTTTTTTGGTCTACATCCGGATCAATCTTCAAGATTTACCTGTCATTTTCCACTTTAGCCAGACATCGTAATACAGTATACCAGGATATAGTGTTGAATTGATCAAACTTATCCACTAAACTTGGTTTGTCTGTCCTATTGGGAAATATTCTAGTAATTCAGTAGAACTGTTGGTCCAAGAAAATGGTGTAACTGTAGTGCTTTAAGGAGTATGAGCATGATATTTGTGGTAGCGTATGACTTGACATACCGATCAGTATCCAAGATTCACAGAAAAATGTGTACTTGAAAAGTAATCATTTTGGTTTCCATGCGACTGGTAATTTTCTGTGGTTGATAACGAAAGATATCATATATTGATAACACGTGCTAAACCATGATGTGAGCTCACTGGAAAAATGAGCAGCAATTTGAAATTATTCCAATAATCGTGACAAATGGTAACCGAATGAGTCCTATCTAGGAATGGCATGTCAAGAAGTCTACACTTAACAGCACAAGCAGCGCTGTGGTTCACGCGCTTGCTTCATGTGTGATCTGGGAGGTTACTGGGCATATCAGACCTGGTTCGATCCCCTCCACCATCTATCTTCACAGTTTTTTTTGTGGTTTCCCTTTGTAACCTTGTAGTCTAGGGCTAATGCTGGGATGGTTCCTACAATATAGACCACGACCACTTCCTTCCCAATACCCAAGAAACCATCATTTCATTATCCCATTAATCATTCACCTGATGCCAATAGATCTCGGTCATCATTATAGTGCATCGTTGAACCCAATAAATATATATTTAAAAGTCAACTATTACTTACACTAATTCTCGTGCATGCCCTCATGAAAATTGGAGTTGAAACAGACTAGGATTTCAAATTACTTTTAGTCAATTGAAAAATCCAACTTGAAAATATTGCAAAGCTTACTCGGTTTTATCATGTTTCCAGTTGGTTTTGGGTATATTCGGCGGGTACCCGGGCCAGGTACGTGTACACCACTACCCGACTCCAATATTCCTTACCCGGGTACCCGCCACTTTTTACAACGCGAGCTTTTGTTCTTCATTTTCACTGACAGATAACTTTCAAACAAAGCGCGCTTGTGTGGTGGGAAAAACGAAAAAATTTAGGCCTCCTCTACTACTCTTTAAACCATAGATATCACCAGTCGCATCTGGCTCGCACGTGCTGCTTTCTCCCCCCCCCCCAACTTTCTGGCCCTTGTAGCGATCACAGTTCCAGCACTTCTGCATACCGCGTAAACACATGACCCTTTGTTTACAAAAAAGAGGGACATGCCACATTCAGTTGACTGACCAATGTGTTAGGGTAGATTAGGTTGTGCTGAGAGGGTCAGTGATATATGAGCAGACTGTTTATAGTTGCAACATTAATAATGGTAACCTGAAGATGGTAAATAAGACAATGAAATACATTTAAATGAAAAGTAGATAAGCACAGTTATAATTGAAAAAAATTTGATCACCCGGGTAATGGTGACGGGTACCAGACTCCAAAAATTGCTACCCGCCGACATCCCTAGTATATTTACTCTGTGGAAGTATGTTCAACTACTTCTGAGTGTAAAATCAAATCAACATTTTTTAAATAGGTTTTAGTTTGCAGATTTAGAATGTTGTAGACCGTTGAAGTACATTTTGATACTTTCTAATCCGAAATCAATTCTGCGTATTTTTACTTGCTTTGTGGTCTTGTAGAGAGTTTTAGTCCATTTAATCTTTTCAAGTATGTTTTCTACCACTTTTTAGTCTGAAATTATTTTTACTTAATAATAAATTTTAGTTTGATTCAGTACATTTCAGACTGTTGAAGTACATTCTATTCCAAAATCAATTCTGCAAGTTTCAACATTGTTTTAACTCGTTTTGTAATGAGTTTTAGTCTATTTGATCTCTCTCGGTATGTTTTACTACTTTTTTTGGTCTTTTTATACCACAGCCTTCTTTATTTTTCATTTCAGTATTTAATCATTAACATGGGGTGGTGAGAATGATCCCACCTTTCATCCACGTAGCCTTAATTGGGGAACAATGATTTTGCATCAAGTTTTGATGTTATTGAAAAAAAATAGCCTTCTTTAATCTCTTAACCAGAGTCAATAAAGCTGTTTCACTTCCTGTAATGTTACTTCATCAACTCTGCTTATAGCTGAAAGAAATGAATAAAGAAGGCAGTGGTCTATATTTTGTTCAACAAATTATTATTGACAACCTGGATGATGGGTTCCCAAATTGGCTCCTGAACCATTCAACATGGAAACATTTTTTTCTAAAATAAGGCTCTGATTTAATTTAAATTTTTGGCATCAAATTTGATGCTGTCGGCCTACTGTGCAATGAACATCAAGATATTGTGTCTACATTCTTCTGGTTTCACTCCACATCTAAAGGGTAAATTCAAAAACAAAAAATCAACATGAAATTCAATGTATATTCAACATATGAAGAGCATTGCTAAAAAGTGGTAAGATTATGGTTTTAGGAAACAATATGTACTGTCACTTTTGCCTAGATTCATAATGATGTGCATAAGATATATATATACAAGGGCGTCGGAACGTTTTGAAAGTTGGGGGGGCAAGACCAATTCTCCTGACCACGAGTTCATGGTTGGAGGGAAGACTCTTCAAAGCACCACAAATATTTTTAGAATGAGTTTGAGGGTTTTCTAGAATCATTTTGTTTTTCGTTAAAGCTGGTATCACGAAAAAAATGAAATCTCTTTTAAAAAAAATTCGGGGACGTCACTAGGATTTGTGTATTAAAGGGGCGCACAGGTTACATAAATAAAATGACCACTCACAGCTGGACACCTGCTGTGCGTGAAAAGGGGGTCTGGGGGGCGGAAGTCCCCCAGCAGAGTTCCGCAGGGAATTTTTGAAAATATGGACATTATTTCAAGAGATTTTTGCGATTCACAAATGGTCGCGGAGTCTTATAATTGAATCATCATGGACATTTTCGAAGTTATACTTTCGCGATTTCTCCCAGCAAAGCCCCGCAGGGAATTTTTCTAAATGGGCCAGTGTCATTTTTTAAGTGATTTTTGATATTTACAAGCAGTTTTGGAGTCTAATGATTGAATCACTATGGACATCACCAAAGTTATTTCTAATAGTATAATCATTATGGATAATTTTTCAAAGTTATTTTTGTCATTTCTTCTGGCAAAATTCCCAGCAGTGATTTTTTTGGAATATGGTCATTTTTCAAGTTATTTTTGCGATTCACGAGCAGTTTTGAAATCTGATAATTGAATCATTATTGGAAAAAAAGGGAGTGTTAAGTAGTAGAGTGTATACTGATACACTTCATATTGATAAGTCATCATATTTTATTGTGTGTTTATTCGTAGGTCAAAATTATATTTTTTGAAGAAGGATACATTATTGGGGAGCGTATATGTCGATTGGTGGGGCGCGCACCCTCCCTTGGACCCATTATAACGACGTCCCTTTAATGTTTTCATGAATAAATTCGTAGTTTCAGAAAAAAAATTCAATGAGCGTAATCGAACATGTAATTCTACAATATACCTGTTTAAACATGAAATTTTTTTTGTTCGCACCCCACACTTCAAACAGAAGCAAAAATTTTGATGAGAATTGGCAGCATTTAATCCAACTAAATATAGAATCGGCACGGTGTTACGGCAGTTCTCAAACTAAGTTGTGACAGATATGTATGGACCTAATTAACATTTAATAATGTATGAACTCATGATAAGTTGATGAAAAAATATAAGTTGGAAAAAAAGACAGCTAATTTTATCAAAGTGGGTTTCAGCAGAAAACAACAAAACAAATTGAGTCTTGCCCCCCTTGGGCCAAAAGTTGTGGGGGGGGGGGGGGGTAATGCCCCCCTGCCCTCCCCGGTTCTGACGCCAATGTGTATATACCCTGGTGGAAAAAACCTCTCAGAAAAGCTCTCAGATCCATTCAAAATCTGAATGCTTTTGAAAGCATTTCAAAGTTTTTCTCAATGCTTTTCAATGCCTTTATGAAACCTCCAATGCATTTGAGGCAATGGATTTGAATGGTTTTGAATGCTATTGAATGGCTAGGTATTCTGAATGGATTTGAGAGCTTATCAGAGGGTTTCAATGGAATTGAATGGGTCTCAGGGTGTTTGAATGGCTAGATATTCTGAATGGAACTGAGAGGGTCTGAGAGCATTTCAGAGGGTTTCAATGGAATTGAATGGGTTTCAGAGTGTTTGAATGGCTAGGTATTCTGAATGGATTTGAGAGGGTCTGAGAGCATTTCAGAGGTTTTCAATGGAATTGAATGGGTTCCAGGGTGTTTGAATGGCTAGGTATTCTGAATGGATTTGAGAGGTTCTGAGACAATTTCAGAGGTTTTCAATGGAATTGAATGGGTTTCAGAGAGTTTGAATGGCTGGGTATTCTGAATGGATTTGAGAGGGTCTGAGAGCATTTCAGAGGGTTTCAATGGAATTGAATGGGTTTCAGAGAGTTTGAATGGCTGGGTATTCTGAATGGATTTGAGAGGGTCTGAGAGTATGAAGTATGAATATATATATATATATATATATATATATATATATATATATATATATATATATATATATATACATACTTCAGTTTGCTGTAGTAGTTGGACGTGTTGTATAAATTAACTTTAACAAGACTAATTTCTCCAAATGGCTGCTCCAAGCAAATGAAACGCTGAATTAATCTATCTATGATCTACAATTACATGATAATAATTCATCTTCGAATAATATAATAGTGATATTCGAATATGAGAACATTAACTCCATCCAATGATGTGAATAAAATGTCATTATCTGATTTAAAAATTGATTTGATTTGTTTTACTCATGGAAAGTCACAAATGGACGCCGATGATAGCGCTACTTGAATCTGGCCACTGGGCAGCCGCCCTCTTTGCCCACCCCTATTTTGTATTTGTAAACATTCTTGCAGATGTACTAGATTCTTGGTGGCAAGATATTATTATTCTATTGGATCATTTTCTTGAATTCTAATAATTTCTTTGCAGTTCTTCCTTCTTCTTCCAGCTCATTCCAGTCTTTTATCGTCCTCTGGACGAAACCGTTTTTCCCTATATTTGAGTAAACTCTCTCCACCTCCATTCTTTCTCCTCCCCTATTACTTCTTTGGATCCCCTTTCCAACTCATCTGCCTAGTTCTTCCCATCCGGTACAGTTGTGTCTTGCTTTGAAGAAGTTGCACAGTCTAGTCCTTCGTCTCCTTGCTTCCAGGGTTTCCCATTTCAGTTGTTTAATCATTATGTTTGGTCTTTCCAGTTCTTTCTGTATCACTCCCTTACTATTCCTAATGGTTCTCCATCTCTTGACTCTCCCCAATACCCTCCTCGCAGCAACCCTCTGTACGCTCTCTACAGCCTTGATTAATCCTGTGCCCCGAGGGTCCCAGACTGAACTAGCGTACTCCAGTGTAGGTGTAATTAGTGTCTTCAATTCCTATCCCCTTGAGCTGTCTCACAACAAAATTTAATGATCTAATCCCCTCTTTTGATGACTTTCTAATATGATCCCCCCACCCCAAGTTTTTGAAACAACCCTCGTCGTTATTATCATCACATCCATCCTTATTTTATTGATGGACATTTAGTAATATTGTTATCAACTTTCATTTTTGGAAAACATATTTTATTTGTCAACGAGAACCAACAAACAAGATGGGTCTATGAAAGGAATTGTGTGGAAAATGACACTATGATATATAGAAATGAAAAATAAATGAAATATGTATTCCATAAATGAAATATGTCGCCCCCAGAAAAGTGCCGCCCTAAGCAGCCGCTTACGCCTAGAACCGGGCCTGTACAAACCCTGATACCAGTCACAGCAAATATGATTGTGTTGCGATAGAGAAGCGCTCTCTACTTCTGTACTAATGTAAGAAGGCCACACTGCTACAGATGGTATGTGATCAATCAGCTGGGTGATCAAATGGTATTCATTAGATGTTTCCATGTATTATATTGTGATGTTACATACACTGTACATTGTAGTTATGAAAATTATTAACCACACAAAAAAACGAAAAAACTTCTTTTCATCACTTGCAAGCTAAAAACTGGATAGAGTAGAACCTCTGTTATAACTTATAAGTTTCTCGTTTATATATTTATTACATTCATAAGTTTTATTTTTTGATTCAACCCATATGCTCCACATGTTGAATAGTTTCATTAATAATTTTTTTACGCCAATACATTTTTTTAGTCTGGTCCCTTGAGAAACATATAAAAGAGGTTCCACTGTGTCTGTTTTTCCTTGTACTATTTGACATTACTTTCAGTCACATTTATTATAACTTGAGAATCTCTCAAAAATGCGCGGTAAAATCCAAAAACGAATCTCTACCAACTGAATAATTGTACAAAAACTTCGATAATTACGTAATCTCTCCGTAGCTTGAAGGATTTAATGTTTTGAGAATTTAATACTTTGTTGCATATCTTATCATTAACTTCGTCCTGACAAATCATACTAAAAGGATGTAAAAAAATACCACTATTATATAACTGCAAGATTCCTGTTCATCATGTTGGTAGATATTATTTTGTGGATATAATTATTTTAGGCAGGTCGTAGTTATTGATACGATAATAAAACTGGAAAATACTAAATACCAATAAAACCTATGAATACAGGGAACCACTCTTCTTATATGTCGCCAGGGGACGCACTCCTGTACAAGATGAACCCGGTCGTAACTTGGACCCAAAAGTTCAAGGTGGCTATGAACTAACTGTTGGTATAGAATAATACCGTTTTTCTGCTACTTTTTTTCGGTGATGTCTTTTAAAACTGTTTTGAATGGTACAGAAATGCATCCCCAGGGGCAGACGAGTCATACAGCAGGATGTGCCTTGCATACAGGCCTCTTTTCAAAAACAAACATTTTACAAATTTGAAAGGAAGAAAAGAAAAGTTGATACAAATAGGTTGTGCTTTCAGCTTTGTAGGAGCACGTTTTTATGTAGTAGTGGGGCTCACATGTAATATACACTTTTATGCCTTAGTTGGTAATGCATATTGTCAACTAACATTATTCCAAATCTATATAAAATCATTATAAAAACATTATTTGAAAAATCTCTGGAGTAAGGGTAATATGCCCACCAGACCTTTTCCTCATCGCTCTCGACACAACATGGAGTCGAGCCAACATACTGATCAATTACCAAAAGTAAATTTCCCAGAAGGAATAAATTAAATAAACTTGATTATGATTATTACAATGTGTTCAAGTAATCAACGACTAGCGATATTTGAGTGACCACCTTCATATAGTGAGTGTGCCCTTTCTCCTCACTTACATTGCGAGTGAACTATAACTCCACCTTTTGAGCAAGAGTAAAGTAGCATACACTTTTTAATAGATCACTTTACTTGATGCAAACGTACAGCCATCATGTAATTATTATACTACTGTACTTTATGACAAATGAAACTACAGTTCTGATACAATCAAGTAAAAAACGTATGACAAACATACAAAACTTATATCAAAAGCATTAAGAAATTAACAAACACTTGAACCAACATACAGATTAATTAGTAAATTTCTCAGAAGAATTAAATTAAGTGTACTTGATTATGATTATTACAATATTTTCCAAGTAATCAACGACTAGTGATATGTATGAGTCGGCCACCTAGATCTATTAAATATTCGGCCATTTAGAGACACTCTGATTAGTAATTTCAAAATCCCACATAACAGACAGCCTTCTTAATTTGATGTTTGCTTGTTCAATTAGTGGGGGGGGGGGGGGGGGGGGGGGGTCAATCACTAGTCGTCAATTGAAACCTCTATAGATCTGTTGGTAAATTGACAAGTGAAATACCATCTTTTCACAATGGTATGATAATTGTCTGATACTGTTTAGTACAATGTGACGTTCATTTGGGTGCAGTATATCACTCGGCACTGAAGTGCCACTATAAAAACGTGGTACATGTGCTAAATTTCTACACCTTATAAGTAGAGGCATGAAATTTTTGCATTGGCTAGAAGTGCAGTATAATTGAAAGTAAACTGAAACCATAATTTTTTGTGTTATTTTCATGCTCTGTGATGTTCAAAACCATTCAAGGTCAAATTCTTCTCCACTATTTAAGCGAGCCTTACTTATGTTTATCCAAATACTTTTAGATGCTAAATTAATGCTAATTTTAAATTTGACAAATGCTATAAAATGCCATTTTTGTGATTTAGCTGATGCTATAGAACAAAATAACTGATGTTACAATTTCATGTCTCCAATTATAAGTAAGTTAAGAGGCTAATTTACATCTCACAACCCATGAGTAAAACCTGCAGGGAACGAACAAAACAGGACAAAAAGCGTCAATACAGACCTTTAGCTCCCAACAAATGGTGGGTAAACGGTGAGACCAATCAGTCTAATTCTTTTTGCAATAATACAACAATGAGTATATCTGTGCCTCTATGTTCACTAAAAATCATAATTTTCCATTAAAATACTCTGAAAAAAAAAACATAAAAAAATGAAAAAAAAGGTAGAAACATGTTGATTTTCAACAATTATTTTGAAAGGGTTGGAAATATACCACGAACTAAAGCTCTTCGTACGAGCACGTATTGAATACTAGTGATCATCTAACCGAAAACTGTAAGTTGATACAATGATTGGTTTTCCGTTGCCAACTTGGGCACCGAACGTCTGTAATCAAGCCGGTAGGCAAGATGTAAAGAGGCCTCTTAAGTAACCAATGAGGATTGTACACATGGGTCATTCCATAACAAAATCAATCTGAATAAAATTTGGTGACCATCTCTGATTCTGATGAAATTTGGCACACTTACAGACATTATTTCTTAGAATAATTACATGTTCAATCAATTTTTTAAAATCACCAGTTCCAAGAAATGGGGTCGTCAAAATTTGACCTCTTAACCTTCCCGTCACGCACCGCCACAGGTTCTCTCCCAATCAAGATACAAAGTTGAGAGAGGTGTGATTGAAAAGATGATAAAAATCTACATGTAACCTGTTACATTTACAACATGTAACATGTTACATCTTAATGAGATCAATTAGGTGAATTACTCATTTTTAGAATATTTTGGAATTTGGTGTAATTCATCTACATAGATGTAAGTAAATGTACAGAAAGTTTAGTCTTGGCTGGATGAGCTGTTTTCAAGATATTCATGTTTTGGTTCACACACCTGAGATTTCAGGTCCTGCGTAGACCAGGCATCATTATTAGTACATAGCAGTAATTGCTATAACTATTTGCGATGTCAGGATAAACTGAACATATAATAATTGTGTAAGTGCGATTCTTCAATATACAAAATTGAAGTTTCAACCAAATTTGATTTTCCTACGATTACAAGTAGCTTGAACTGTTGACGATAACGATCATTTTACCGTTTTGAACCGTATATTTACCACATAAGGGTTGGAAATAGCATGACTAATTTTTTTGTGTGCAATAACTATGGGACAAAGTCTTTCAGATGAGATTAAAAAAAAAAAAAAAAATCCCAATACAAAATCAAAATCTTTGTTCCCCAATTAAGGCAAGGGATGAAAATTACGATCGTTTGAACGGGGCACCACAAGGGCGATTTTACCACCCTGAAAAAATTATACAAAAATTATTTCACATCTTTCTATCTTAAATAAATTGTTGTAAATGAAGAAGAACCAAAAAGTACCCTTTAGAGGGCGTTTTTTTTGGGGGGTGGGGGTGCATTTTTTTACGTAATCAGTCACATCCTTAGTTCTGAGCCAGCCAGAATATCACTACTAAATGTTATTCAGGCTAGTCACGTAGGTTCAACAGTAACAGAAAGTGTAAACAGTGAGATGCAGGTATCAACTATTCAACCGTGTTAATAATAGCTATAATATTAGTGTATTTTTTAGCTCTTTCTAAAATCTGGATTTTCTGAAAGGAAAAAAAATGAGTTGAATTTTTCTAGCATCATTCTTCATGTTGAAGAGAATCTTTTCTTCATGACCAAAGTGAAATTGATTATCCTCCTCTATATGAAAAACAGCCCTCTGAAAGGTAGCTAATTTTTGGTTCTTCTTCATTTTCAAACATTTTCTCAGGGTAAAAAGGTGTGGAATAACCATGTTTTTATAATCTGATCTGAAAGACTTTGCCCCATAGTTATTGCATACAAAAAATCAGTCGTGCTATTTCCAACCCTTATGTGGTAAATATTTGGTTCAAAACGGTAAAATGATCGTTATCGTCAACAGTTCAAGCGATTTGTAATAGTAGGAAAATCAACTTGATTAACATGTTGATTCTGTATATTGAAGAGTAGCACTTACACAATTATTGGATGTTCAGTTTATTCTGATATCGCAAATAGTTTCAGAGTTATGGCATATACTGCTATGCACTAATGACGCTCCGGTCTGCGCGGGACCTGAAATCGTAGGTGTATGAACCGAAACATAATTATCTTGAAAACTGGTCAACAAGCCAATACAAAACTGTACATTTACTTACATTTATATAGATGAATTACACTAAATTTCAAAATATTCTAAAAATGAGTAATTTGACTTTATTGACCTCATCAAGATGTACTTGCTAGCTACTGTGTATTTTCATTATCTTTCCAATGACACCTCTCCCAACTCCGTATTTTAGTTAGGAGAGAAGTTAGACAGGTCAACCTGTGGCAGTGGGTCAAATTTCACGACCCCATATATCGGAAACTAATGATTGGAAAAATTTGAAAAAACTTTCAATTATTCCGATCAATGATGTCAGTAAGTGTGCCAAATTTCATCAAAATCAGGGATGGTCACTAAAATTTGATTGATTGATTTGTTATGGAATGACTCATATGTATGAAGGCTTGATTCTTCACTTGCGATCGTTGAACATCTTTATTCATTGATTCACTTTTCTTTTCAGAACTTGAATCAACTGACGAAATTGTTCGTTTTCCCGTTGTGATTTGATGAGTTTTTCTTTGAGTTGTTTCGATTGTAGTCTTGCTTCTTTCGTCATCTTTTGAGCATCTCGAGCCATACGTTCAGCTTCAGCAAGTTTTAGATAAGCATCTTCTAAACGTTTGTTATTGAACATGGTATTCTCTATATGCTGCGACTGAAATGAGTAACCCAGCATTAGATTGGATTAGATGATGGTTATCCATCTGCTTAGGCAAGCGATTGGGGTTGTAACGAAAAAAATTGTTTGTCAAGTGTTTTTTCGTCAATATGATTACATTTCAGGATTTCCCGAGTTCAAAACACCAATT
This sequence comes from Brachyptera risi, assembly GCA_964007535.1. Lineage (NCBI taxonomy): Eukaryota > Metazoa > Arthropoda > Insecta > Plecoptera > Taeniopterygidae > Brachyptera > Brachyptera risi. The sequence continues at coordinate 68,516,090 of OZ023327.1, read as the reverse complement.
GCTATTCTCGCAAAAATCATGTTTTCCGTGATTTCCCGTAATAAGTCGCTTTCAGTCACAAATATTGGATAGTTGCAAATTTATTTATTTCAATTCTGAGTTGAAGAAAGACTGAAGCGAGTGGTCAAGTGGCTAGCACACTGTTCCATCATTCAGGAGACTGGGGATCGATTCCCGCCATGGACCATCAAGACGGGGTTTTTTCATAGTTTCTCTTTATCGTTCAGGTCAATACTAGGATGGTTCCTCAAGAACAGGCCAAGACTCTTTCACACTATCCAAAAACACCTAATAAAATAACCATTCATCTCATAAACTCATTCATCATTCCTTGATCACAGACTCCTTGAAATGATTGTATTCTTGTTGTTTGTTAATTACTGGATATTGTGGAGTTTGCTGTGGGAAATGTATAAAATTTAAAAAGTTCCCCTCATATTTCTTGACTTTGTCTTTCAATGAATAATTCAAAATAACAGTAGGCCTACATAATGGTAATTATTCACTGTTGAATCCTATCCACAAGAAAAAAATCTGTAAAACAAAATCTGTGAAAATTCACCAAAAAGCTGAGAAAACTCTTCAAATGCTATTTCAGAACTGAAAACAATTTCTGTAGAAAAAGTCAACAACAATTCCGTCATAGGTACTTGAAAACAAAAATTGGGTTTTTAGTTCACCCCAGATGCTTGCCTTTATCCATCTGATACTCCAAAAATAATACTTTACCTCATCAATGAGATCTTCAGCAAGAGCTACAACGGTCTTGGCTTCGTTATAAGCTATTGCTTCTCCAATGGCCTCCTTTTCTAAACGTTTGAGGATATTGGGCGATTTTTGTACATTATTTACCCCGAGAGATTGTTTTCTCAAGGCCACTAGCTTCCTCATCGATGGACTACATTTTGACTCACGATTGAGGGCCATTTTCTTCGCATGTTCTATTATGTGGGTTTGATTCATAGCCAATTTGCCAGCCTCTGTAGAATAAAACAAATTATAGTCATTTTCTCCAGTTACAAACAATACTCATACCTCGGGTGTTGACGGCTCCAAACTACTAATCGATAGTGCCAACTCTTTTGAAATAAACAGAAATAAAATAACAGCAAAAAAGAACAATATATGAATGAATATTATGAGATTTTATGGTGGACTTCCATACATCCGGAATTTGCTGAGTGATTCGCAAAGTGGACATTTCACCTGACATATTGCAAAAACGACCATCCATGACGAGTGCGGCGCGGCAGTGAAATAAATGTTGAGCTCAGCTCAACTTTTCTGCATTCCGAAACTGCCAATGTTTTCGAGTTTCCAGTGTTCAAATCTAAGGTCTCAAAGTCAAACTACATCTCTGGCAAACGCCTGTCACCCTGTGTTTGAAAAGTTCGTTCACATGCGTTTGATTGGCAGAGTGGAATTTTAGAAAAACTTCTGGCAGGCCATGTAAAATCATTAATTGGTAATTCTCTGTTGTTAGGTAACATTACCTGAAGTTTGCTAGGCAGTTTCGCTTGCCATTTTGTTAGTAAAAGTGGAACAGCTGTACATGCTTAAAAGACAAAGTTATTTTGTAGCGGATAGCAATCTCGCAGGTTATATATCTGGATTGGATGCACAAGAGCATCAACAATTCTTGTGAATCTCTGCATACAAAAGCATTACAAGCTCATGTCGTTGAGTGATACTCTGCTTAGAGATAATCAACAACCTTCATACGAGCATTCTCTAACCAGAAAGGGGGTTGTGGGGATTTCTACATTGAAGCCAAGCAAAACCAAGAGTTGACAATGTAACCAAGCACATATCTAACAGTCTAGCAAATATAGACAAATACAGAATATATATTTGCACATAACGAAATTGATAAGTAGTTGAAAACAAACACTTTGCATTCATAATCTTTGGCCTCTTCTTTGGCACATACATAGCCTTCCCCAACCATTTGCTCATAAACACACATGAAATAATAGATGAACACAGTAAGCAAATCAATTATATTCATTTGAGCTAGAAGTCAGGTTAGTTGAACTGGAAAGGAAATACTAGCGGGTATAATTAGGGGTCTGACAGACAACGTAGTGAAGAAACTCCCACAAAAACTAGTAATTTATGGAAGTGAAAAAGTAATCTGCATCCTACAAGTTGGCTGCACAAGTTAACTGAACATATGCACAAGTTCACAAGAAAAGGCTAGGCAGTTTGGGGAATTAAAACATGGTTGAATGAAGATTTCCATGATGATGAAGTTTCAAAAATGGCTACGTATAATGTATTCAACATTTACTAAGTTTTTATGACATTGGATTGTGGGGAGTTGTGGGGTAGCAGTGAGGGTAAAAACTGAATATGGTGCTGCAGAGCTGTGGAAAGTCTCCATATGATGTTATATCAGCATTATTACAAAAATAAAATATGCTGGGATCCAGTAGTAATGGTGGCAGCGTACAGATCTCCAAATATGTCATATGAATTAGTGAATAAGATGAATAGAATACTTTTGAAAAAAGAGATAATATGAAATATAAGAATGTTGTCATTGGTGGGGACTTCAACCTACCACATGTAATATGGGATGGGAAAGATATGTGGAGAGGACGTGGACAAGAACTGGCAATTAAATTAGTAAGAGGAGGTATAGAACAATGTGAAACAAACCATACGAGGGGCACAAAGAGACAAAGTTTTCTTGGTAAGAACAATAACTATTATACTAGGAGTGGAGGTTGTAGATGGAATCAGTGATTACCAGGGGGTATTATTAGAACGAAGACAAATCAATTCTCGGTAATTGATTTATAATCATATGAGGAGGGAGAGGTACAACCTGGTTGACCAATGAAATGACCTTGGATTCAGCTGACCGAAATGCAGCTTGAGCTGCGTAAATTAGGTCCTCAAAACTCAGCGAGACCTGGGTGACTTTTAGTGGCTTTAAGGTCAAATCAATGAATTGTGCTGCATTATATTGTATTGTAATGCTTCAAATTTAGCTTGAAGTACTGATAACGGCGCAAAACGATCTTTAATTACGATTACACCTTTGAGTTACAGTGATTTGAATCTTTCATAGGTGCGCTGAGCTTCTGAAAATCGCTCTTCACGTTGAGATTTATACAGGCTTTGCTCACGCTGATGTTCATCCATATCGAAATGCGCGAAACAAAACGTGAATCAATGATCCTTTGGTCAAGGTCACCAAACACAGTGGAATACGAGCAATGTCCATCAAGGACACAAAACACAGTGGAATACGAGCAATGTCCATCAAGGACACAAAACACAGGGGGAAACTCTTGGGAAATAATTTCACAAGCACAACGATGAACAACGAGAGAAAATGAAATTCTACAAGAATTTCAACACAATAACGAGAAAAAACTCTAGCATAGAAACTAGCGAGAAAACACGAACAAACAACAGCTGCCAGAATACAAGCTCCGGTTCAATGGGATCAAAATCTTGACGCTGAACAAGGCGTCTGAGAATGAGGCCAAAAGGGTTGACTTGACCCCAAGGTCTAGTTGGATACTTGGTGGACCATATTGATAGGGAATGAACAAATATAATTAAGAAACTCACTGTACAGTGGCTTTGAACGTTGATCCACATGATGCGTTGATAATGTCGAACGTGGAACAAAGGAAAAGAGAGGAATGTTGCAACAAAGGTGGAAAATGGGGAATGATATATACGATAGATAAAGGGAATATAATTAAATAACGTTGCACTGAAACCGAGAGAAGTGAAACTGGTTGGAACTGTAAAAAGTTGTACTAGAAACACGCACAAAACGTGGTGCCGCACGAGAGAGAGAGAGAAACTAAAAAAACATGATCAGGACCTTGAAAAAAATCAATATTCTCGATCGATATTTGATATCATTATTTCAATTTGATATCGTATGGAATTCCTCATATTTCAATATTTTTCGATCAATTTTTGATATGGCTCATTTCGGTATTGTTTGCATTTTCTCGATCCATTGGTAACCCTAATACAAAATTACATAAAACTTATAAACAACAACAAAAAACATATGCCTACCTGTTAACACAACTGTGCCACCACTTTCTATGGCTGATTCAGCCAAAGTACTTTCTTCTAAAGGCAACATGGTAATCCCGTGGGCCTGGAAATACTGCATTGTGTGGCTACTAGGTACCAAGTCATCTTCTACATTGGACATATTTGCACTTGATGTAGATGGCAACATTGACTCAGCACAAGTCTCTTGAAGCATCAATTCTTTTGTTGCAAGATAATCTTCATTTACAAAGAATTTGCTTGTGTCTGTAAAGAATAAACTTGTTCAGTACTTCCTCTAGCTGAGCCCGATTGCCTGATCTCCTTGTTGTTCGAAAGACAATTCAGGTTTTTGTAATTAAAATATTACATTGCATGAATAAGTAATAACAACACTGTGCTGACCCTTGCAAAAAGTGACATCATAACGATGTAGTCAGGAACACATTGAATTGGTCAAGGTGAAGAGGAAAAAGCTGAATAAAAAAAAACAATATCAATATCGGTTGCTAGATACAAAATAATTTCATATCTCATAACCAGGATCCAAAATTATTCATGAAACTTGAAAAAAAGTGGCGTCGGTGAAATTTAACCCTAGATTCTACATATAATTAACGGACGCTATACCACAATGCTACACGAAGCTATCGCAAGAAGCCTGGTTACAATAACATTTGAAAGGTATCCGTGCAGCATCAACATGTGCATGTGACGTCCCTTTTTTTTTTAGGTTAAGCACAATATTTTTAGAATATTATTATCTGTATTAGAAGGCTCATTTTCAAGATACTTATCTTGAACAAAATATCTGATATTTAAGAATATTGAATTTATTCATATTGGTTTGGTATCATTTTTCATCACAGTTTTACTGGTGAGTCAATATCTTATCCAGTATATCTGATTTTCGAATAAAAAAATGATAGAGAAAATCAACGATACGTTCACTGATTAGAGGATTTATCTAACAGAAAGATAAGTACCAGTGGCTGATGTCTCCACTTCTTCTTGCTGAGAGACAGCTGGAACTTGAGCCATTTCATTCGTTAAACTATGTGTTGCAGCTAATGTTGCTTCCTCGATTTCTCTATTTGATTCCTCAATTTCATACGGATTTTGTACCGGTTTAACTGTTTGAATGTATTTAATGAGATCAGGGCGATTGTTGTCCATAGCAATCGAGAAAACTGTTTTATCAAACTTGCTTATTATATTAGGATTTGCACCGTGCTCCAAGAGAAGTTTGATAACATCCACATGTTGTCGATCTACAGCCCAGTGAAGTGGTGTCATTCGTAACTGGAAGGAAGCAATTTCAACAAACACATAAGTAATGTGATTAAGATTAACGATGCTTAGCAAGGGCTGGATAGAAGTAAGGTTATACAGTAATGTGAATGAGGAAAGAGGGGTTTGAAACTCGGATGGGAAATGAAAAACTTGACACTTAACAAGTGAGCGTGAATTTTTTTGAACGTGAGTCGCCCTAATAAGACTGAAACAAGTACAAAAATGTCAACATTTCTTAGTATTCAAAAAATATAACGAATATAGCTATCGATTACTATCAACACTGCGATGGTTCCATACTCAGCTGCTTGTAGCTTCGTCAAATTTTGACAATTCATCAACTTGATCGAAATATTTATTTGGGTTCAAGTGTAGACAATGACAAGTCACAATATATAATACTGTTTTTTATATTGGTTCACTTCATTCTTGATAGAAAAAAAATGGATACAGGGAAGACACAGAATATGTCAGGATTTTCAGCTGTTTCAAGCTGTATGTAAAGAGCACAGAAATGATAGCTGAATAAACTGAATTAAAACAATTCAACAATAAAAAGAGCGACAACTGACAATACACCATGCAGGTCCAATTTTAAAAAGTGGCAGTGCTTGAAAACAGGCAAAACTGTTAGATTATAAGTAACAATACTAACCATGTCACAGGCGTTAACATCTGAACCATTACCCAGAAGCATTTGAACAAGGATAGTATTTCCCTCTGTAGCTGCTAGATGGAGCGGCGTTTTGTCAACTTTAGTTCGAGCATCCCGCGATATACCAGCACGCAATAAAATATCTGCGGTTTCAATGTTGTCATTCTGAGCTGCTAGATGTAAAGCACTGGTTCCTAACTGTCCATTAAAAACAAATTAAAACATCATTACAAAATCATAAGCTCCGTCACCAAATTCACATTGTTTGAAAGTAGAGTGGCGACTGAAGTCGTACTGTTAAATCAGACTCCATGCCGCTGACATTGAATTTCTTCGAATAATATGTATTACCAGATTGATATTTGAAAGAAAACAACTATCAGTTGCACCCACTGAATGATGTTTACAACTCCTGAAAGCTCCTCAACGGCACTGACTGAAGGACAGAAGACAAACATACTGTGACAATAAGTACTTTGTGAAATAAATGTCACTCTAATCATTCATAAAATCACATAAACAATCCCAACCTTAATGACACAAATTTAACCAGGGAACGAGTACTTCTCAAACCAATCTACAGTAAGTACTACCAATCACTTAGAACTTGGATACTTATATATATAATGTCTAAATATAACACTCGAGTTGAAAAGATTGGAAATATTAGCTTACCCAATCACAAGTGAAAGGAGCCCCCTTGGCCATTAACTCTTTTACTTCCTCAGTATTGCCGGTTCTAGAAGCTACTAGCAACCGTTTGCCAAGTTCGTTTAAAGTTACGTGAGCTGCAGATCTCATACTAGTCGTGTCCACCAACTATAACAAATTACAAACATTTAATTGAATTGAATCAGGATAATTATTGGGTGGGTTGGTACTCGGGTAATTCAGGCAGAGTTGGGTAAGTTCCTGAAATAAAGAAACTGAGTAAAAGTTCAGTTCCTTGCCTATAAAAAGAACCAAGTCAAGTTCCTAGTTTCTCAGATGAAAAAAGAACTTGTAAGTTCCCAAAATATGTCAAAGTTCCTTTAAAAGTTCTTGATGCAGACAATTCTTGAGATTTTCTTGGTATTTAGACAAAGAAAATTAGAAACAGTGGAATTGTACTTAATATTGTTTATTGAATCAATTAACACACATATTTTTTTATGATTCTTCAAAGGTGATTAGAATAATGCTTCCAGTATATAATAGTAAATGTATGAGGTAAAATATATATACAAATATCCTAGGTTCTATTCATAATACAGTTTCCACCTTTTACAGTCCAATCCTCAAGCCTCAAGATTCTTATCGGAAAGTCTACCTCTTCTGTCTCTAAACACAGGCCGCCTCCCCCATGCAAATATTCTCAGCACTGGACAGTAGGGGAATGCTGAACTTGATGAAAAGTTTGTGAATTACACAACAGTCGGAAAAGCTGCAAAAATCGCCTACTGAACATTTTCCGTTAATTAAAGTAAGACCTCGAACAAAATACACAACATGACCAAACAGTGAGAAAGTATAAACAACAATGAATCGTGTGAGCTATGTGGGCATTGATGGTCTGTTCGAAGTTGATGCTTCATGAGAACGTATTTTCTATTGGTTGATCAAAATGTACTATCTCGTGATTGGTTTTTGATGATGTCATTCTTTTCGCGTGGTGTAGTGGTAACTATGACGTCAAATAGGAATGCCAGTTGAAGGGACTAGTCAACGCGGGTTTAGGTAGATGACTAGTTACCGCAGGTACTTTCAATTCGATGGTGTATATTGGGTTGATGGCAGGACTGGTCAATCGTCGAAAGCATAAAGCAAACCTGAGGGGAGTTTGACTCACGACTTAAGTTTGTTGACAACTAATTAAGCGGAAATAGCAATTGATAACAATCACGCTTTTACAATGGCAAAATTACTTCCAACAAGTAAAGTGATGCTGAAAATAACTTTCGAAGGAACGCTAATTCGTTCATACGTTCCACAAAAATAGTACCGAAGTTCCATCAAAAGTTCCTCAAAAAGGAACAAGTTCCTTTCGTTATGTTCCTACCCAACTCTGAATTCAGGTTGGTACATGGTATACAGAAAACAAACTTTTACTTCTTGTTTCAACCTGTACATAAATTGTGGGGGGACCAAAAAAGGTTAGAAGTCTTACAACTACGTAGGCATACAATCAAGTACAAATTGTGTGCACTCAACATTAGCACTTCGACGGTACTCACAGGTATTAATCTTCCAGATGGAAACATCGAGTCTGTAAGCAAGGGGAATTGTTGTTCTCCAAGGGTTACTTCATCTAAGCCTATATGTTCAAATTGAATTTGTCTATGTAGCCCATGTTCATGTTCGTGCAGCATTGGGATTTCTTCTCCCATGGAGACCAACTCATCTTCCTCACCCACTATTGCTTGCATGGTCACACTGAAGAAATTCTAGCTATAACACATGAGACAAAAACAATTTAGAATAAAATACAATCACATACATATTGTAGTTGTTAATGACAATATGTTCCCGTACTCAGTTCCCGATTGCGGTGTGTAGGCACCTTCAATATTTCAATTCTTCATAGTTCTTAGGACATATGTTTTGAAACGATATTTATTGAATTACACTTTGATTTTGATTTTTGCCAATTAATTATCTGACTGATCAAACAATCGATTATCAATCTATTTTTGCAGTCGTAAAGTAATGAACGAACGTAATTAATCGTTCAGGATTCAATGTTATGCAATACCATTATATATTTATGTAATGTTCCGAACGAAAAAAAAAGGAGTAGGACCTATGCAGATATTATATTCAAATTTATCGTAGGCCTGGAGTAATTGGGTTAAAAAAACTGAAAAGCTGACATTTACTTCTCAAAATAAATTAACAAAAACCAATTTTCAATGTAATACGTGAATAAGAACAAAACAGCAAATGTACTACTATTCTTCAATGTTCATATACAGGTATGTGATATAATAAGTTTTCTCTGGAAAAATGAAAATGTGTTTGCTACTCTTTCCTTTATATGAAATCACTGGTTATGTTGATTCATTTGAAATGAATGAAACGTGAATTGATTTGAGTGAATTGCCTAATTCTGCGATCGGATCCTAGAAATCTGTTACCTAAATTTACATTTACGTGTTATTCAGAAATATAAATATATATACATCTACAAAGATCAGGGAAAAATAATCTGCATCGCATAACACTTTGGGATGCACTTGACAACAATTTTCGAAACGGTTGAATATTTCTGTCGTCAAATATTTTGATTTATTACGTGAGGCCCGGTTTTACCAATCTTAGTTAGGTTACTAATCCACTAACTATTAATTAGAGGTACGAAAATAACATATGTAACCAATGGTGATAACAAGCTAATCCGCTAACTATAGCTTAATCCAGTTTCGTAAAACCGAGCCCAAGAGAATATATCATCAAATGATTTCTGAAAAATACCGAATATGTGACTACATCTGGTCTGCTGGTCATCTGCCAGCAAACAACTTCAATATACAGTTCTCCCTCCCCTCTTTCAATCGCATCACACAGTACAATGCTCATCTTTGTTGAGAACAAATTAATAAAAAAAGTACTTTTCATCGATGTAACATCTCTGATGAATACATTTCAAAGTGCAATTCAATTAAAAATGTTGATCATAAATTCGGTCAACAATGATCAACCCTATCATTTTCCTGACGTATCAGGCTACATGAAATATAATATATATATATATATATATATATATATATATATATATATATATATATATATATATATCTATCTATATATATCTATATACATCTATATATCTATCTATCTATCTATCTATCTATCTATCTATCTATCTATCTATCTATCTATCTATCTAGCTATATATCTCTATATATATCTATATCTACATATATCTATATATCTCAATCTCAATCTATATATAAGGGATGACATCGATTCTCTATGCTTCAGAATCGATTAAAAATCGATTTTGAAAAAAAAAAAATTGAAAAAAAATTGAAAAAAAAATTATTCTCAAGAAAGGAGTGTAATTTGAAACTTTTTTTTTCAACCTTCCCAATGCGTTCACGTGAAAAATAGCTGCTAGAGACTTCTTTGAACTGTACTGTACCATTTGGGTATTTCCGTCAACGTTCGGCTGTCAGACGTAACCGAAGGGATAGCTTTTGTCCAGATTGTAATATCTCAACAATACAGAGTAATATAAACAACAAAATGAGCACTTATTGTGACGTAAAGAAGTACAGCACTGAACCAAGAAAAAAAAAAGTTTTTTTTAAAAAAAAAATCGAGTTTTTGATTTGAGAATCGTTTTACATCAGAATTGATTCTTCATCGATTCTCGATTAATCGATGTTATCGCTAATATATATATATATATATTTATGGTTAGCTTGACTATAATATAATTGAACATGATTCAATATCAAGATATTTAGGATAAAATTGTTGTCAAATCGTAAAAGTTTCATCTCAACCGGATTATTCTTCATGCCCAGGCTGAGGTAAAGAACAGAAACATAAAGTCCAAGTGTTAAATCATTATGGATTACAACTTGGGAAAATCCAAGCCCTCTGAAGAACTAGCACCATGGAGTGTTACTCTTAAGAATTGTCACTTCTCAATACCTTGGGTGCAATCATCCGGTAAATGAGAGTGAGAGGTCCAGGGTTCAAATCCCAGCTAGATAAAACTTGGTTTATCAAAACCCTGACAAAAATGTGCAGAAATAGTCAAGAATAAAAGTTAAAAATCAAGCTACCCATCAAACTCAGTACACATTCAGTCATTTTTACTCATCATTACACAGGGGAAACTCTTGGGTACGTTCTCAAGGGGACATGACTGAAAAAACTTCCTCACATGAAGAACTCACTAAAGAACGTATTCAGTGTGAGGTAACATATAAATGACATCAAAAAATGAAACTTACCAAGGAAGTAAATCTACCAAAATAAACTACTGAAGAGGTTCTACTGTACACTTAGCATAGATCATTCAAAATTATCTTTAGAAATCAGGCAAAAGCAACGCTATTATACATGTATTGGCAGAAGCAGTTACTGTGCCAAAATCAGAGGGTTAGCCTACTGTGCCAAAAGCAATACTATTTAATACAGCTAGAAAAGGGAAGGTTGATACATTCAACGATGAAGTGAATATTTGTATATTTTTGTGTTCGACGGTAACTGCTGATTCAACAGTCAATTTCACCTTCACCGGACACAGTTGAAGTTCAGGTTCAGAGTTTAGCCAATGCAGTCAATAGTGTATATGGATCTTGTTACTACTACGTGGCTGCTTGTTTGTTTGACAGTAGCCTCATCATGCTGAATTTTGCAGTTCCAAGGTTACACTTTTGTGTTGGATTTTTATAAAACAGAGTTCACGATATGCCATTCTATTTCTTTTCAACAGTTACCGTCAACCACTCTCACAACTGCCCTCCAAGAAATCAGTTGGTAGCGCAAAATGACCTAGCTGTTGAGGAGCATTTGAACCTCAACATTCAATTCAAAACAGTTGGTTTTCTCTAGTTTTGGTATAATTAGTTTGGTATTTTTGGTATTGAATCATTTACAAGGATACCATCAAGTTCATCAAAGGTATTATTTTCAACAAATTTACAGAAATTTGAACATTAGCCCTATTCAATTAGAATATTTTCCTTATTATGAATGTGAAAGAAACTTCCACAATCTTCAAACACCTAATCAAATTCACCATCATGACACAAGAAGAAAAGGGATTTATATTTGAAAAAATGACCAACAAAACTTGCACTGATCAACTCCAACTGATTAAAATTTAAATTGCATAACAAATTATCAGAGGCTATAAAATATGTAGAATCAATGTCAGAATTTCAAACTGAATAATTCCAAGTTCTTATTTTCAAAGTAGTATACTACTATATGTAATTATATATGCATCTACATTAACATAGTGATGTGAATCTAGTAAGTCTGTAACAGAATACTCAATGTGTATACATGTAGGTACAGTACTGAACTCACTTAACTTAATCAAGATGCATTAAAGTATAATCTATTGTTAAAATTCCTTTATATACTTTGATAAACTTTAATGTATACTTGTTTCATGTTGTTATTGTAGGCCTATGTGGATATTGTGGAGACAATAAACATCACTATTATTATCATACTCTTGATTAAAATTGAATCATGTAGAGCTACATATAAAAAGTAATGAACATTACCATACTTGATTTGTCGAAAGTATAAGATGATTATCATTGTTTGCTCAACGAGCCCACCAACAGCTAGGTTATATGGGGGTACGAATGAACAGGTGATTATAAACCTATGAAGTGATGATAATTGAAAGGACGTTTACAAAAACTCATGCCTTATGCGGGACTCGAACCCACGCCTGAGGTGGGTTCAGTTTCTGAAGCAGTGCCTTAGCTGACTGAGCTACCAAGGGCGGCTCGAAAATATAAGCTTCACAGACACCATGTACAGTACATATTTTGAACAATCAGTATTATCATCCTCTTCTTAATTGATGAGAAATGCAAATACAGTGCCAACTATATATTTGCATTATAATGATGTACTCAACAATTTTTTTTTGTGAACTATTTTGTAGAAGGTAACAATAGACTGGAGTAGTTCTAGATGCCTACCAGACTTGAATAATTCAATAAAAATAACAAATGAAATGGATTAATGAATAATTATGAATATCTATTCTTCTAATCTATTCTTAGATTCCTCTAATCTAATCTAATCTATTCTCTATACAAATATCAAAAGAAACTATTTTACGCTCTTCAAAAAGTATAATTCAATATTTATAATTGGTTTTAGGAAATCCAATTTGGTTGGATAAGAATTATGTGGCTATATTTTAGTTTTCTAATACTTTTCAAGTACGGCAGTATTCATGTTACAAGTATTAGTGCTGGTTTAATGATTAATTACAGAATACGAACGAAGTACCTGTAGCTATAGAAAAGAATATGTACCGGTAGTATTATTAGTGAAAAGAAGCATGCACTACTGTACCGCCTGAATAATATCACAATTTTTTGAAAGCATATTTTTAAAATTTTAAATACCGTACATTCTTACTTGCAGTATAATATATACATACTGTACCGTACATATTTTTCAACTACGAGGTTTGGTGACATACCGCACTTCTAATTAACCACATGCTTAAGCTACAAGATAAGAATGACTTATTTACTCAGAAGGGTAGATCAAGTTGCTATCGCTCTGAACCATCACTCAGAAGACTGGGGTTACTATCCCGCCATGATCGACCATCCTGATTGACGTTTTTTTATGGTTTTCGTCAGTCGTTGAAGTGAATACTGGAATGGTTTCTTAAGAACAGGCCACGACTGCTTCATTCCCACTCTTCAAAACGTCTTTAATAAAATGGCCATTCAGGCTTCCATCTTATCTTCCCATCACCTCATGCATCATTCATAGACATCAATATAGATCTTAGTTATCATTAGAGTGCATCCTTAAAACCCAATCTAAGTGAAGAAATACAATGAAATATTATGAATGATGAGACAGTTATAAGAATTTTTCATGTGATGTGATGGAATATGACGGAAAATGATTATGAGAGTGGTAATACAGCAAGTAAATGCACAAGCTGAAGAAAAATACATATATAGATTATTTAAACATAAAATAGAAAAGAACACAATCTTGAGCAGAGGTACGTTCTACTCGGCCGGTGTCAATCAACACACAGAGCTTTTCTCTACCAACATAGCTTTTTGAGATATACAAACTAAAATAGACGATATAAAAATTGTAATAAACTTTGGCCTATATGGTACAGTACTTGAGATAAATATCAAGGGTTGCCTGAATTTCTACTCCTCGGAAACTCTTTTCCTCGTATCATACATTGAGAAACAATTAACCAAACCATTTGAATTGGCAATTCATTGACAAAAAAACTCTTCAGATTGGACACTCTTGGCCTAACACAACTCTACTATATATATAGTAAATCCACAAATAGAACTCTTAATACACTGAAACTCTACGTCTACCTAATGGAAAATCCTGGTTTGTATTACAATTATTTTCAAGTTATCGATTCTCAAACTCGTGACTAATCATTCTTTTTTACTTGCCAACTGGCCGAATAGAAAATTCATCTACAAAGAGTCGCTGTCCTGTTTGTTCCCCAAATCCCAAATAACGTTGTTTACACGGTTACAACACAATTAATTCGTCTATGGCATCACTAGTTTCCTTGTCGATGTCACGATTAGTGCAAGGTTGTACGGACTGGTAACCTTGCCCCTCCTTGACAGAAAGTTGCTGCCCTTCGTTTTGTAACTAGTCCGTAATGTTAGCAATGTAACAGTGTCCGTAATGTATAGTGTTGCAATTGTACTGCATTTAGTACATCATTATGCCAGAGACCAATCTTGTACATTTTACCAAACTTGAATCCAATTATCTTCATTTATATAATCAAATTGCTAGATATAGCTATTTTGTAATGTTGCCGTAATCGTTTATTTCAAACATTTACGCAAACTTGTTCTAAGCTCTTGGTATATCTCTAGCAGTAACAAACGAGGTCGGGTTCCATTTGATTTTCAGATGCCAAGCCAGCTACCGATTAACTATGCTATGATTCGCTATGTATGCATTCACGGGTATCTCAGTTCCTACAACGTTCTGCCAAGTGGTGTGGTCACTTATTGATATCGTAGTGCTATATCGTACAGGTAGTAGTCCGCTTCCGGTACGAGAGGGCACGGATTCGATTTCCATTACATACTACTTTTTTGTTTCGTTTGAAATATTATGAAAAGACTTTTGACCCGGGTTGGGAACATTTTTTGAATCGAAATGCATTGAAATTGTTTTTCATCGTATTTTTATTCATCTTGGGTTTACTGTGTTGTTGTTGTTATTATTATTCACTGCAATTGCGCATGTTTGCGCGGTGGCAGCTGATTTTTATTGTCGAGCCTCTTTTCAAACTCGTCCAGGCTTTTTGCTCCTCTTGCCTCCGTACACAGATCGTTCCACTCCCTTAATGTTCTTTGGGTGAAACCACTCTTTCCCAATTCTGTGTTGGCCCTCTTCACAGTAAGCTCTTCCCCTCCTCTCATCCCTATCCTGTCTTTCACTTCTTCCCACCCCATAAAGCCATTCCTTGCCCTATAAAAGTTCAGGAGTCTATCCTTTTTCCTCCTTTCCTCCAAATTTTCCCACCCTAATTCTTCCACCATCTCACTGGGTCTTTCTCTCAATTCGTTGAATACAATGGCTATTCGTTGAGGTTACATGAGAAGAAGAATTTGTTAATCACTCCTTCCATCGAATTTAAACGCAGAGGTAAGAACTAAGAAGAAAGCAATGCTTCTGCATATCCCATGAAAACAATAGGCCTACATTTTTCAAAATGTGCTAAGAAAAAATTATTAGAATAATATAATCTCTGAATACTCTCCTGTAGGGCGCTTCCATTTGAAGTGAGTGGTTATCACGTAAAAGTTCGAAATATTTCACAAACAAAAAATTACATATTCAAAATGACTTCAAATCACACCTCAAATGCAATATTGAAGGTTCATAATATATAACGAACAGAGAATAGCTCTCTTAAAATTACTTCAAAGAACACTTCAAATACAATATTTATGAAAAAGTTATTTGAAGGGCTTTTCTATTTGAAGTGGGTGGTTATCAGGTGAAGATTCATAATATCTCTTGAACAGGAAATCACTGTTTAAAAATTACTCCGAAGAATACTTCAAATACAACATTTATTGAAAAATTCCATGCGGGGCTCCTTCTATTCAGGGGGGTAGTTATCAGGTAAGGGATCGAAATATCTCACAAACAGAAACGTGTATTTTTAAAATGACTTCAAAGACCACAACCACTTGAAATACCATATCTCATTGAAAAAAATTCCTATGGGGCTCCTGTCTACAATAGGTAAAGAATGAGCAAAGCTGTAGAATACCCCAAATATGTAACAAAATCCATCTCTAAAATATATTGAAAGTGCTTAAAATATCATATTTTATGAAAAACCTCCACGCGGGGCTGGTGATTCTCTAACCCCCTCATTTGTGTTTTCTGCAATTATTGCATTTGTCCATTTCTCTATGTGGATCTCTCACGTGCGCGCCACAATACGAAAATCCTAACGACATCCTTGTTTTTCTGTAGAGCACTTATAATTCATTGTCAATTACTCAATTGAATACAACAGAGACAAATTTATCGTATTCTAAACCGTGGCCACAGTCGGTAGCATGGACTCAGTGGGTTAATGGCCGGTATAAAGGTGTGCGATAAAGGGATTCGCCCCTCTCCATGAATTAGTAGCAACAAAAACAGGAGAAAGGAGAGAGATGGAAATAAATATCTCTCAAGACTGTTCATGCCACGATTTCATATTTTACATAATTACATTGAAAATTAACTCTACATACTGTTTTGCAATGCCAGATCTAGTAGGCCTATGTAGTTTAGTTATATTATATTTAGTATATATTATATATATATATATAATATATATATATATATATATATATATATATATATATATATATATATATATATATATATATATATATATATATATATATATATATATATATATATATATATAAATATATATATATATATATATATATATATATATATATATATATATATATATATATATATATATATATATATATATATATATATATATATATATATATATGAATATATATATATATATGATTACACATTGTTTTGGGGTTATAACGCGTATGATAAAAACAGAGACAAATCCAACTATGAAAATGTAGGAGATACCATTCTATAACTGTGGAAAAACGTATGTTTGGCAAACCGGGAAGAAGTTATCCACGCGCATTCAACAACACAAGAATTCACTCAGAAGAATGAACAAAACTTCGTCTCTGGTCCAACATACACAAATCACGAATCATTCCATCGATTTCAATAACAGTAGATCCTTAGCATCTGTGGACCATCACCTGACACGAATTTTACGAGAAGCTATCGAAATGGAGAAAAGGCCAAACAACGTGTTAGAAGCAAAGACAGTATCCGCCTACCATCTGCATGGAAACCATTACTTTCAGCAATCAATACCATGGTAGAAGATAGAGTTCGACCGTCCGTTTGCGTGGATCAACCTATTGACCTGAAACATTTTCAGAGTAGATATGATCCAAGAAATAAACGTCGGTAATATTCCATTCAATCTCAATATATTTTTTCATTTTTTTATATTTTCCTTTCCATTTTTTTATTATTTCAATTTTTTTTTTTTTTTTTTCACTCTACTAGTTACTTTTTATTCATTTTCAATATTTTCATTTCTTCTGATAATTATTTAATACCTTGGTCTATATTTGTTAGATATTTTTGATCATTTGCAAGGTAGTGATTTTGATGTGCTTTTTTGTTGTATTGTGGATATTTTGTTGACAAATTTTTTATTCCTCTGGTGAAGGGAGTGACAGAACTCCGGAACGTTAGGCAATCTTTATATTAAAACATTTTTATATTTGGATTTGTCTCTGTTTTCATTATACGCGTTATAACCCCAAAACAATGAGTACCGGTAATCATAATACTGAACGCGAAAGTTTAAAGAATCTTATATATATATATATATATATATATATATATATATATAAATATATATATATATATATATATATATATATATTATATATATATATATATATATATATTATATATATATATATATATATATATATATATATATATATATATATATATATATATACATACATACATACATACATAGATATATACATAGATATATACATACATACATACATATATATATATATATATATATATATATATATATATATATATATATATATATATATATATATATATATATATATACATATATATATATATATATATATATATATATATATATATATATATATATATATATATATATATATATATATATATATATATATATAATTTCATATATATTTACATTATTCGGTATATATGTAAATAGTGCTCTGGATAAGTTTTTATCATACTGTGTAGCGACCGAGGGGTAAACTAGTAGATTTGGTGTACACCCGTCTTTGGATTTCTAGGGATTTCAGAAAGATTTCATGAGAAGCCTGTACACCAGATTTCAGGAGTTGTCAACTCAGTAGCAACTATATATTAGCACAAGCAGTTAGATTTCAACCAACAGCTGGACAGCGCGGTTCTCTTTGAGGTACGAGCTGGATATAAACCGAGTCTCCGTGGTACAGATTCAATATATAGGCCTATATCTCAAACCCAGATAACCAATTAAATTGGGCCAGGGGGTGTTTCCACCAGTTTTTCTAGGGCAGACTTCTCATATCAATCGGTTCCTGCCAGTTCCGACTTCTTCCTCCTCTTCTTCACTACTGCTAGGCCTATCCTCTATTTCTTTTCCTACGAGCTCCCTCCATCATTCTCTATTCTCCCACTTCTTCCCATTTTTCTCTTCAATGAATATATTTTTTTTATAAGCAAAATGACTTTCATTAAATACGAGCTGGATATTAAATGAGTTTACATAGTGTGCAGTTCACTAATAGTTTTCAAATCTATAAATACCGGGGACTAGGAATCCAAGTTTCCCTGGGATAGAGATTCAATGAATATATTTTATTATGTGAAAAATGACTCAATAAATACGAGCTGGATATGAAACGAGTTTCCCTGGGGTAGTGATTTAGGCAACCAATATTAATACTGAATCATTATTATTGTTTTCATTTCATATTTTCATGCGATCTCTTTTTTTTTATTTCCAGAGGTTTTTGCAAAATATTGAGAATGTTCAAAGTTGATAGGGTGAACCATGAAAAACCCCTGTCAGGATGATTGACCATGGCTGGAATCAAACCCCGGTCTCCTGAACGATGGTTCAGTGAATTTATCGCTCGGCCACTCGTCTCAGTAAACATGTCGGCAATCAGGAAGTGAGTAGTCTCCACAGTTGCATGACTTTCTCAACTATCTCATATTTGGCCACGCTCATTGGTTAGTTATGCTTATAGCGGTTAGTTGCACCCAATGGTTGCACTTAGAACAGTACGGTAGCATTGAGATTGTGATGTAACATTACAATCTCGATGACGGTAGGTCCTGGCTGTATGGTAATCACTTGTAAACATCTGTTTATTTTTGTCTGAAATCAGAACAAATGGCTGTCCTAAAGGTTTATTCGGGCTTTCTTGACAGAAGATGACTAAACCATCATCCAACACCACGTAACACAACCCTAAAACTGAAGGGTTAAGGATACGGCATATTTACCCATCAGCCCCGTTCGTTCATAACCTAACAATCTTGTGACCACACAATGAGCAATCAACAATATACAAAATCTGCGGCTAGCAAGTTTGTTTCATTATTGCACACATTCCTAATTAGGTCTATGCTTGTAATGAGCATCAATCCAAAGTTACTGATCAAGTAATCGAGGATACAACATGTGTTTCATACAGGGCAGAGAGCTTCGGCTTGGATTTAAAAGTATTTTTGATGACAGGATGTTTTCATCACCGCCATTTGTACGAATTTACGTGAGAGATACATACATAGAATAGAACTTCCTGTTCCTGTTCTAAACGGAAGTGATTTTCTATAGGCTGCAAGTATTTTCAAATGAAATTCATTTTGATATTCAGTACTTACTAGATCTTTGACTTCGAATAATAATAATAATAATAGCTTTGTGTTATATATACTTTACTTAAAAAATGCCAACCCGGCCATTAACATTGGACGAGCAAGGTCACAAGCTAGACAGTTCTGTGAATCTAGGCTGTACAGTAATTCACAGCCTTTGATAGTTCGTTCTGTGAGCAAATGTTAACTTGATTCTCAGGCGTTGGCTGTGTTGACTGATTTTTAGCGGGAGTGCACCACACACAAAACACAAATCAGTCCATATGATGGAATGTAGGCCTGCATATATTGTGCCAACCCAGAATACCATCTAAAGGATCTTTTTTGGGCACAGAGTAATTGAATTTACAGTGTTATTGAGTAGGCCTACTCAAATTGCTTGGAAAAGTTTGGTGAAAGTGCGATTGTTTCAGTGATACAACAAGTCACCTTTTAGTAATTTTAGTAGTTTCCATCGACGAATGATGGCGTTTTGTACATTTGAGAACATTGCAACAGTTGTTGAAAATAATAACTATATAGCTGAAAGAGTTGTTCCTACATACTTGAGTACTTTCTCTTTGAAAGATATTATTCTCGTCCATAAAACAGAGGTAATTACCGAGTGGTTGGACCTAGGCCCCAGATGGCCTAGACAGGGTTATTGAGTTTATAGGCCTAGTGTTGCCTAGTGAGCTTGGTGGGAATGGCCCAAATGTCTTAGTAGGCATAGGCCTAGACAAAATAGACAAATCCCAATCAGTTCAATATAGAGTAAATTTACTGATTTTACTGATTGCCAATTTTTTTTTCTTCATCCATTCATTTTTTAATTTTTTTTTTTAAGTATATAAGCTCCGTTTCGTCTGCCGGCGGTATATGCGAGGTTTGGACACTAACCCAACCTTTAAAATCTAACCTTGAAAATCTAACCTTGAAAACCTAACCTACTGTCATTGAGTATATAGTTACTGTCCACCTTCATAACCTTTGTCAGATCACAATTTGCTTCAACGTCAAGTGAGTAAAGAACATATAAAACAAACAAAATTGGCCTACAAAATGTCCAAACTACACACCATACATATAAACAAGATCTATCAGAAAACATCAAAAACGCGAACATTGAACAAAAATTGGCCATGGGACGTTAATCAGTAAACTTATCAGTAAATTTACTGATTAACGTACCACGTCATTTTTTTCAATTTTTTCAATTTTTTTCAATTTTTTTAATAGCATATAAGCTCCGTTCCGCCTGCTGGCGGAATACGCGAGGTTTGTACACTAACCTGACCCTAATCTAACCCACTGTCCACCTTTGTCATCTTGGTCAGATCACAAAGCATCAACTTCAAGTGAGTAAAAAACATTAAAACAAACAAATTACAAAATGTCCAAACTACACACCATAAATATGAACAAGATCTATCAGAAAACACAAAAAACGCAAACATAAGACAAAAATTGGCCATGGTACGTTAATCAGTAAAATTACCAAATTATCATGATTTCACTTACCGCCACTCCTAATGAGTATCATTTTCCCAGCTTCGTCCAAATATGCCTAAAACTTCTAAACTAGTCAATGTATGAATGTGAATCAATTTGTTCTGCAATCTGGAACACTATCATGTGGCAATAAACATGCCAAATTGAAAAATAGGAAATATATCACCAAATTACCTTTGTTGTCTCCTTCTATCACTTCCGCACCGTTTCTTCTGCCCGTATATGCTTTGCGTTTTGTAACTCTTCAAAAATGTTTTTTTCTGCATTTGCCTAATTTTCTTTGGACCTTGATGCCTTGAATCTTAATTCAGTCAACTACTGGTATTCTTGACATACATGATCTCTGCTTCTCTTCCATTATTCCATACCAAAAATGTTCTTGTTTCCCTGCATGTTGTTTTCCAGCTTCTCTATTGTAAAGCTATTGTAAATTATCTAGATGTCACAGTGCTTACAATAATAAGTAGCCTTAATATACTTGAAACCTTCTTCAAAATTTTGATTGACCCAATATTTTTATATATATAGGGCTAGAATCTTACTGATCAATATTTCCAGTTGTAACTGTTGATCGACAAATTAAAAATAGGCCTACTTCTGAAATATAAGTTAAAACTTATGACTGAAAAACTTATCAAAATATCAGTGATTCTGATTACATATAGGCCTAATGATAGAAAATGTTCAAGTATTATTTGAAAAAGAGTACATTTTTTCTCATTCAGCAAGAATAATTAATAATTCTGCTTATGAATCTATATGTATGTTTCTGAAACCTAGATCACTCCTTATTCCTAACTAACAAAGTTTATTTTTATTTTATGATATTCAATCTTATATTGAATTTCAAATTTTATTGTGTTCATTTGGAAACTATTTATAGGCCTACACTAATTTTTCCATTAGATCCCGTGCGCTGTATCCGTCAAAAGCTATCCTCAATTTTAAATCTTCAAGAAAAGAGTGCCAAGACACATTTCGAAATTCGATCAGTTTCTATTATTTTTGCAACTTCGAACACAACATACAATTATGGTTTGTCGTTCCTCCACTCCTATTTGTGTGCGAGTTTGAAATGAGAACAAGTAAGAAAACGTTCTCATCGTAGTCCCATGGGTAGGGCCCTTTACAGCACACACATGTTCGGTTTTAACAAATTGGTGTATAACATCTTTAGACACTTTAGACATAGTTTAGTCTTAGTTTAATATATATTGAGGTGTTCTCATCTAAATTTCACTTCCACCTTTATATGACACTTCTCACCTTTTCTTCAGCAACTTATTTCGACAGGCGCTAAATGACCTCGCTGTCGATGCGCCTTAAAACCCTAATATTCATTCATTCACAATACCAAAGGACCTTTTCAGACATCCTAACCAATAGTTTTTAATAAAAACTGCAAAACAAAATATCACAACAACAATGACAGCCCGTTACTATGCCATGTAATCTTCAGCTGTCAAGAGAGCCTTCACACAAAATACCTACAACGCATCGCGCACGCGCAGAGACTTTTTGATGTGGTCTATTAAATTGGACCCAGGGGGTGCCTTTCTCTTGGTCTTCCAACTCTTCTCTTAGCTCGTTGATTAGCTTCGTTAGCTCCTTGCCTAGAAGACTATAAATTCCAAAAAACATACTGTGGGGCAGTAGTGCCTCCCAATCCCCCCATTCTCCATACAATTTGGCAAGGAATTATTTTGACTCCAAACTTCTTGAGCATTGTACCAGATTGTCCGTTTTTTAATATGGTCACTGTAATACCAATACATGTATTTATGTAATTATTTTGGTTTCTAGGTTCCTTCTAATGTTCATAAAGAAGAGATGGATTTTTCCACAGACAGTTTTGGAAGCAATGATCTTGACTTGACGGGAACACCACTAGAATGCCCTTTTGGATTGGATAATGGAGACGTGAATACATTGTTTATCGATTCTGGTATTCAAAGACAGTTATGGAGAGAAGAAGAAAATTATACTCCGCTGCCAATTCAGGAAGCTAGGTTGTACAGCAAGCCTCTATTTTGTACTGCTAGTATCCTTTCCTGTAGCACGTTCTGTCATTGAATTTCTGAATTTTTGAATTTTGAATTTTTTTGAATTTTTGTAGATTATAGACAGTTGATGAAATTTGTATAGTAATAAGAACTAAATTTGAGGCAATTGATAAAATTGAATAGACACTAAAATAAAATGATTTTTGATAAGAATTGCAAGGACAAAGCATGCATGAAGGGAAAGTACAAATGTGTGGAGTGTAAGAAAGTTGTGAAGATGGGGGTGAAGTTGTTGTTGTTGTTGTATGTCTTTATTTGAACAATAATTGTATAATATAATATATATATATAATATATATAATATAATTATAATATAATATATATAATATGACACAAATATAATATTTGTATAATATAAGTGTGTTGGGTGTGAGAAATGGAGACATTGCAAGTGTGCGGGAATACAAAGAAAAGTGTCCATGATGATGAACAGAAATGAATGGTTTTGTGACTTGCAAAAGTGAGGGTAAAAAGATAAAGAACACAATGGAATTACAGAAATATCAAGAAAGGAAAAGAAAAAAAAATTGGGTGGTGAAGTTGGTTGAACTGGTGTTGGAGGTGATGGAAGAGGTAAAAATTCTCAAAAAGCGAGAGAATGAACTACAGAAAAATCTATATGATACTCCATCAGATAGAATCATGTGGGAAATGCATATTTAAATGGAGGTACCGTAGTTACAATGAAAAAGAAATATACACCCTGGAAGAAAAGATAGGAGTGCAGTGTGGGGGCGGTAAAAATGTAATAAAATTTTGTATTAGAATTTCCTATTTATATTCATATATATATAATATATATATATAATATATATATATATATATATATATATATATATATATATATATATATATATATATATATATATATATATATATATATATATATATATATATATATATATATATATATATATATATATATATATATATATATATATATATATATATATATATAATATATATATATATATATATTTATATATATATATATATATATATATTTATATATATATATATATATATATATATATATATATTTATATATATATATATATATATATATTTATATATATATATATATATATATATATATATATATATATATATATATATATATATATATATATATATATATAATATATATATATACATATATAGATGGATGGACGGATGGATGGATGGTCGCCAATAGATCTTAGTAATCATTACAGTGCGTCGTTAAAACCCCAATGGATGGATGGATGGATGGATGGACGGACGGACGGACGGTTGGATGGATGGATGGATGGATGGATGGATGGATGGATGGATGGATGGATGGATGGATGGATGGATGGATGGATGGATGGATGGATGGATGGATGGATGGATGGATGGATGGATGGATGGATGGATGGATGGATGGATGGATGGATGGATGGATGGATGGATGGATGGATGGATGGATGGATGGATGGATGGATGGATGGATGGATGGATGGATGGATGGATGGATGGATGGATGGATGGATGGATGGATGGATGGATGGATGGATGGATGGATGGATGGATGGATGAATGGATGGATATATATATATATACATATATATATTTTGTATAGCCTTGCAAGTATAGTCCTGCAGAGAGAAATTGTGTATGCTTATAAAAAAAAGACGCAACTTCCTCACTTCACATCTTCTTTCAGATTTCGACAATAATTTCCATTTATAACTAGGTCTGAATCACAATCTGTTCTCTTTGTCTGCGAGAATTTGATAAAGAATTCTAACTACAATTTAGTACTGCCATGACGCAAATATTTCGATGTAGGCCCAATTATTCGAAAATTATTATTCAAGAATAGTGTTTTCATAAAAATTAAGAGGCTCCAGTGGTTTGAATTCGACAGTGTCTGGGCAAGTTCGAGCTTGTTGGTGCAACCAGCCTCGCACCATATTTGGGAAGCTAAACGAACGCACTTCCTCCTCCACCGCGTGTTCTCTTTGCCCACCTACTATGATTTGCTCGGAGCTGACCACGAGAACAATTGATTTTGTTTCGTTTGCCTGCTTGCTTTTTCATTGGAAGCTCAATAGTGACATTTTTCACATCGTAGACTCTCACTAGACCCACCATAGTTTTTAAATATCTCGACATTGCTTGACATTAATTTTATTTTGTTGCCTTTGATAAATTACATGCACTCAATTCAGGATACTATCAACTCGCAAACGATGAGTTTGTTTTGAATACCTGCTCCCTTCCGACACTGTTGAAATCTAAATTTTGTTCACGTATTTTCTTTCAGATATTTGCTCAATATGTATCTTACGAGTTGTGTGAAGATTGACGCATTGAAAGAGTCAGTTTGGGTAGTTTGTGATGGAAATGACTTGCAACGCACTATTCTTTTGGGCTGTCAGATTGATTGTGGGTGGATCTTGCGAGGAAGCATTCGTCTCAAAGATGATGATAGGCTGGACAATATACAAAAGAAAGGAGACAAGATGAAAAGTGGTCACGTAATGCTCTCAATGATTCCCGAAGAAAAGGTCTGTACACTTGATTAAATTTCTCTTATCATACCAATTGAAATGCTTGACTTCTGTGACAGGACATGGATACTGTCTTCAAAATGTAAAATATTCCGTGATGTCCAAGTTCCTAATCAATAAATGCGTTCATAATGAATATTCGAGTCTACCAAGTAGTAATATGTATGGACATGAGATAGATCTCGAATACTGAATGTCAGTCAAAAACTTGCATCCATCATTATTTGAAGCAAATTTATTGAATCCTAATTTAGTTTATCTCAAAAGTTGAAAATTTAGTTTACCGGTATTCATCATGGTATTGCAGTACTCTAGCTACAATCAATTACATCATCATACATTATACCACGCGGTAGGATCAAGATGGTTGACTTGGATGCTTGTTTGTTCCCATTACTCCATTAGACTTTGATTGTTTTCAGATGATCTCCAAAATAATGGTTGTATTCGACATATTTGGTGTTCCACGTGGAAACGAGAACAACTACTGCTCTACACGCAATGAATTATATGAAAGTGTGTCCCTTGAAATAGTGTGGAGGAATTCCTTACTTCAGAGGAATTTAGTTACGCCGCCACCTGACGCTGATACTACTATGGTAAATTTCAAATCTATATTTTATGTCTTGATTTATACCGTAAAAGCTACTCAACTTTCCTCATCAATTGCACTTCATATTAAATTGTATAGTTTTTTTGGTAAAAAAACAACCTTTTTTCACAACCATTCACATATATAAGGTATAAAGAACAAACATGCATTCTGACAGTCCAAAATGTGCCAGCAATTGTTTTCTATTATTGAAAATTACTTTGTAACTCTTAACTATTATATCACTCTCGAAATCGTTATTCAAATAAAGTGAACTGTTAGTAATTGCTTCAGCGACTGGCATTCTGTGCAGACAAAGATGGACACACCCTACAGCCAAACAGGGCATTCCTCACTACCTGAACTAGAAATGTTTTCCCATTTCTTTTAACAATTGTTGATTTTGAATGTTATATTTTGTAAGTACGTAAAATAGCTTATTTACCTCTTTGAAAAGTAATAAGTACAATTAATCAATGACATGATTAAAATACTATACGTACCTGAAAAATTTAGCTTGAGAAGACAGTGGAATAACTTGATATGTTATGTACTTATATTATATTGTTATAACTTGGCTTTACATGGGAGTGTTCAGCTTGTAGCATAAGTAAAAGTCTCTTTGCTACCTGGACAAACCAGTTGACCATGTTATATTGCATAGTATTAGACAGGTATCAAACGACAAACGGACTCGGTCAGTCGGTACCCGGTTTTACGCATGCGCATATTATACTTCATTACTTACGCCTGCTAGGTTCTGGGTAGTTTACCCACTTAGCGTAGATGTTATGAGGCTACCGGGGCTGCAGGGTTGACGGGAATAAGCGCTGTGGTGGCCTATGATATATACTTAGGTATAGGCTGAGGGTTGGGATATACAGTCGGGCCCGCATATAAGAATTTCGAGGGGAATGAAAATCTGTTTGTAAAAACAGAATTTATAGAGATTTATTGTTTTTTTTCATAACACCACTTGAATTTTAGAGATGAAGATAGGCCTACATTTACGACTTAGTATAGTACTGTATTAGGTGACAAATTATCAACACATTGTGTCATCACTTATAGTCCTTCACTTAGAGTGAAATCCGTTCTCACTGAAAGGGACTAGTGGTATCATATATCATTCGATTCGTCACATTCCAAACAATCAAACCTCATATGATACTTTTGAAAGAAGTGTCAAGCACAGGCGCCATTGCGCTTAGAATATGGGCGTCGCCTCCTTTTCAACAGTGCGGATCACAACATTCAAATCGACATATCTCACAAAGCATTCGTCGGAATGATCTGATTTTGGTTGCAAACGACATAAAACAGTATTTTCACTCAGAAAAGTGTTTTTATTTATTTTTTCATCCATTTAAACAGTCCAAATGGCAACATGGAATCGCATTTTTATTATTTTTCATCCAACTGGCGAGGTTTCTTCAACTTTTACTTCGCTTTCAGAGGCAGGGACCATAAGTATCATACATCAATCGATTAGGCACACTTTTGGCAATATTTCCGTATATAATACTTTCCAACTCAGTATCATGCATAGGCGCCATGACACTTTGAAAGTGGGCGTCGCTCACTTTTCGATAGGTCAAATCATAGCATTGAAGCTATATAAGTGAAGAAAAAAAAATCGGATCAAATTTATTTATTTTTTATTCAACGTAAATAAGTATTTAAAGAATAAAAATTGAGTTATCGAAATATTTTAATGATTTCAAAAATTTGTATGGCAACAAAACCCTGAAATTTCAGTATTCTTTGTCGAAACGGCAATCTTTCGTTATACCCTACTCCGATTTGAAAGAGAAGGACACAAAGTTAGTATCTAAAGACTGAAATAGTATGATATATAATCATATATATATATATATATATATATATATATATATATATATATATATATATATATATATATACGTGCTCCGAGAACTTGAATTCTTCTCAAAACATATTTTTTTTTATGTCAAAAATAGTGAAAATTAGAAAAATGCTCTCTTATTTTACTCTCTCTTCAGCTCGAGATCACGACACTACTCATAAGTACCCACTTTTCAATTCCAATCTTGCCTCACTTCAAATTTCATGCACGATCCGCCACTGATTTGAATACAAGGAATGGAAGTGTATTGTATTGGTGTGTTACTCAAGATTATACTAAGGACAATTGCGATATTGACTCCGACTGAGAATTAGAAAAACCACTGCCAGAAAACTACACTTTACATGAAATCAAACCCTGGTTTCATAAATGACACCGCAGTGTGCTACCAAATTATCTACCCGTCTTGAATGGAAAAAAAAACACTATACAAATTAAAAAGCATTGTTTTCATGATTTAATTTTACACTAAATCCATTGAATTCAGTGACTATGTTTGAAGAGATTAACAACGTGGTAATGGAAACGATGCATAAAATCTTTGAATGGAAAGTATGAGAACTAAAATTGGTTCAATACTTTTTGTTTAGAAATGATAGAATAGGTCCTATGTTCTATTTTCATCAAAAATAGAAAGCTTCTAATGAATCATAACTCATAATTCCCAAGACGTTCCTGCTCGTCGCTAACATGTTATCCACACCTTCAGTGAGTCGCAACTCGCAAGTAGCGTCAAATCTCGATCATGTTAGTAGCATTGGATTCTGTCTACCTCAACAATAAGTATCGATGTGTGTTGGTATCACTACATGGTGGCAATTAGCTACATATACCTATCTTAGGAAACCAACCTTCAGAGGATTTTAACTGCAAGTCATCTTTTTACACATTATCATTCAGCCCATTTTTATATTTGAACAATTTGTTCCTTGTTGAGAGCATGGGTTAATTATCGTTGATTTTGGTTCACAGGTCATTGAAGCTCCAGTTGGTAAAGAACAAAGTACGCTCTATCCATTGTGGCTTCATATGTTATATCTGAAACAATTGGTCGGTATTTTGTCTTCTGAACACATGACGTTCCCCCAGTCTACACTGTCCAAACCAGACACCGTAGAGCGAGTGCGGGAGTTTATTAATTCCAATATTGGTACCAGATATCATTATGGTATTCAACAGCCAGATTATCAAATGGCAAGTGACAATCTGATCGAGACTCTTACTAACGTAGCACAAACTGGTAGTGCTCATCATGACTTCACTCACAAACTTTGGCCACTAATTATATGTAAGTATCAGTGAGAGAAATGAGAGCAACGTTTGTGGGGAAAATTTCCAATCCAATTTTCAAATTGCCTTGCATTATGACAATTATGCATCACAGTTTGACATTCAATAATGATCAATTTTCGTCTATTTGCTTAGAATATTGATAGGGCCTCAGACGTAGACCTACACTTTGGCGAGGTTGTGTATAATTTTCAAGGGTGGATCGTTCTCCTGATCTCTTAGAAACGATGGATAGAGGTTTCACTGTAATAGATTATTCAATAAGTAGGCCTATTTGATTTTCTATTCTTATTTGTAGGCCTTAGTAAAATGTGAAGTAAAACTTCACGTATTGTGATCAATGTGAAAGCTTGAAACTTCCAAGTGGTTATGGGTTGTGAAAAGGGCGGTTTTCAAAAGCACACCACTAACACCAGACCTTCTGTCGGTGATATTGCTGTCAAACAATTTTCTGAACATTTTCGGTCGGCATGTTGAGCTGAGTTGAGATGTTGATGTTGATGTTGATGTTGAGTAAATCCCCAGTTGCATAATGGAGAGATTTTATTTTCTCCAAAAATATTGTTTCAACTTTCGACTTTCATAACTTGTATATCAGGTGTAATACAAATTCAATACATGATACCATTATTCTTTTATAACGTTTGAACAAATTCATAAAAAACAGAAATCGTCATACCCACAGTTGATGGGAAGGATTGCCACTTGATTGCTACTACAGATTACAGTGCGTCGTTGAACCCAAAATGATTGCATTGATTAAAATCAAAATGAAATCATGCATCATCCCATAATCAAATGATTTTTCATACTTTATTTGTAGAAAAAATTGTTGAGGAATATTATTTTCAACGAATCAGTTTTGATGAAGAGCTTGAAATTATCCAAACCAAAATGAACAGAAAACACAAAAAATAATTACGTAAATGAAACTAAAATGAAAGTGTTGGGAGTCCTTCATTCAGGGTGAAATCCATTCTCACAAGGGAGGAACAGAGGATTTCAAATATCATTCGATTCAGCTCATTTTGAGCAATTATTTCTAAAATGATACTTTTTCTACCATGATATATTTTACGGAAGACAGTAGAGAGGAGGTGCGAGAGGAAGTAGAAAGTTGTGAGAAAATGTCCGAGTGTAAGACGAGAAATAGCGCAGAAAAGAGCAAAAAGAAAAGAGTAAAAAATAGTTGTATAATTATTATAGGCCTATACAAAATTATTGCTCAAAGTGTGCTGA
This sequence comes from Brachyptera risi, assembly GCA_964007535.1. Lineage (NCBI taxonomy): Eukaryota > Metazoa > Arthropoda > Insecta > Plecoptera > Taeniopterygidae > Brachyptera > Brachyptera risi. Next base: position 68,485,285 of record OZ023327.1, on the reverse strand, counting down.
ATCAATTGATATTGGCCCATCGTAACTTGATGTTCCTTTACTTTGAGAACGAAGTGAATATTAACGAAAAAATCGCTTGTTGGTCAGAAAATGACTCTTGAGTTCTGAGGTTTTGTTGCCATTTGGAGTGTTTGAAATCATCACGAAATATGTGTAGAACACTTTATTGCGCTGAAAATAGGTTTTCACGTCATTTGCAACCAAAATCAGATTATTCCGATGAATCCCGAGGTAATTGAATTTGAATTTCATGATCTGCACCCTCGGAAAGTGGTCAACACCCATTTTAAAAAGCGCCATGGTGCTTCAGCATGACACTTATTTCAAAAGCATCATATAAGTAAGGGATTGAAATTGCTTAACTGAAATGTGCCAAATCGAATGATATATGATACCATCTGTTTTTTCTTGTGAGAATGGATTTCACACTAATTGAAAAACTTTTATTGGTGATCGTAGAGCAAAAATGGCAAGAATAAATATATCTTATAGATTGAGATCTATTATTTTATTCACTTCTCAAGTCCGAATGTTGAATTTGATACCATGAAAAATGTTAAAATCAACTCTAACTCTCAACCGTAGAACGTATAACGAGAGAAAACGTTTTCCTCTGCAACTTGTGACAGACAAACAGTTCGTCTAGGGTTCTTACAGACAACAATTAATTTCTATGACTGTCTAACGAGATAAAAATCAATATGTATGATGTCATTATTTCAATGTAATAGTCATCTCTATGGTTTTGATATCTAGTGATGAACCAAGGGAGCTCATAAGAAACCACGTGGTCAGGGTAGGTCTTACGTTATGTAATGTTATGATAATCAACCCTTGACAACCAATCATAGACCGGCGCATACAGTGTAGTGGTTAACACACTTACTTCGTGTGGTCCGGAAGGCAGAGGGCATATCGAACCCAGTTCGATCCCCGCCACCGTCCATCTTTACAGGGGTTTTCCGTGGTTTCACTCTGTAGTCTAGGCTAATGCCGGGATGGTTCGCACAATAAAGACCACGGTTGCTTCCTTCCCACTATCCTTCCCAATACCTATAAAACCTTCATCTCATCATCCCATCATCTCATTAATCATTAATCTGACGCCAATAGATCTCAGTCATCATTACAGTGCGTCATTAAAAACCCAATATAAAAAAATAAAAACAATCACAGAGCTTCTGAAACAGGTCTAAAGGTCACTACTACCTGTTCAACTAGGATTGACTTGGGGACTCTGAAAATAAATCCCATTTTTCGTGCTGTTAAGTGTCAATAGCGCCTATGTATTCTAAAACTCGTTCTTCGTTTCTGTCCTTTTTGTCTTCATGTTCATGTCTGGTCTTATTTCGATCGTTTACATCATATTCTACTTCAACTAATTTTACTGTCATTTTCAGCTCATTAGGCTGAAAGTATAGGCTACTATTTCACTATAATATTGCAGATTCCAAGAAATTCAGACCTATTATATTTAATATTTTTTTTCAAAGAAAATTCAACTTATAGGAGCAACTGAAAACCCAAGAGCAAGTGGAAAATATTGCTACACAAAATAAGCGCTAAATTTAAAACTATTTATAATGGAAAAATATTGAACTCGGTGCCATGTTCCGACAATTCCAGGCTCACTTATGTTTTCAATTTGATAGAACTAATTGTAATTGAAAACTTTGAGTAACTCTGTGTTTCTTTTAGTGCTATCGCTAAAGAAAATGGAAGTGTGACAATTCGTCATGTACTCATTGGTCACAAGCTGTGATTGGTCCTACAACCTTTAGAGAAATAAAATGTTGTTGGAATCATACTTGACCAACATGAAGTTGAAAATTGCTTCTACATAGAATGTTCCGATGTTTTTCAGGCTGTGAAAATATGAACGAGGTAATTCAGTGTTTGGAACTGGTTTTTGAGGCAGTCAAGAGTGGGGCCATCAGACCATACGTAAGTAGTGCATATCTGAGTTTTTTTTATAAAACCGTTGATCTAGAACAGGTAGATAGAAACCAATAAATAACAAATTATGTTAATCTTTACAGATTCATCGACAGAATAAAACGTTTGTTGCTAGAACAATCGACGACCTTAGGAACGGAAGTCAATCATGGCCAGATATATCATCCGCAAAACCTCTAGAAATTTTGTTGGAAATGGGACTGGATGCATTGAAAAGGGATTACACGTACATGTTTATAAGTCTAGATCTTGCATCAATGGACCAGTTACGTAATAGCACTCAGGAACTCAATACAGATGATACCTTAGCATGGTTTGGACAAATGCATTGTGTCTTTGAAATGTTACTAGTAACCCAGATCCATCTCAATCTTCCATCTTCAAGCTTATATCCGATTGTTACAAGTGCAATCAATAGTTTTCGAGAAAAGTTTCCAACCTTCGAAGATTTACAACAAAATCGACAAATATATTTCCGTCATCACGTGAAAACTGCAGATGTCCGTAATAATATCACCAAAGATTTTTGTAGTTGGCAGCTACGATTAGAGTCGGAGAGTTTACTGAAAAAAGTTATAACAGTATGTCACTGCAGCACTCGTTCAATACTCCCACTGCTTTTATTTAAGCCAGGTAAGTGAATGAGATGTTTACAATGTACTGTTAAGTATCGTTTACTGACTCGCGTTGGGCGCGACAAGCGACGAGCGGCGCCAATCACAGCGCTTGTAGCTCGCGACAGGCAACATGGCGCGTAGGCCTTCACGTGTCGCTTCCAAGTTGAACTTCGTCCAACATTTTCGCTCGGTCGCGTCTGATCGCGCGCGTTACTGTCCCACAATGCACTCTGTTCAACCATCAGCGCTGCGAATTTTACGGGACTTTCGTGAAGATTGGACGTATTCTAACCTCATCGTTGTGTTTGGAATTTGTTGTCGTGGTGGACAGGACAGGATAGATTATTTAATTCAATTTATTTCATTTTCATAATCATATAATATAATGATAATATTGCTCCACTTGGTAACTATACGAATCAATAGCATCCATCTTGCATTAACTGACATTCAGTAACCAGTCAGTGAGTGCGCGACTGCGCGAGTCAGTAAACGGTACGTGCGGGGAGCAACACGCGTTTCGCCAGTCGCTCGACGCGTCCAACGCGAGTCAGTAAACGAAGCTTTATCCAGCTATGAGTTGTTTTCTTGTTAGGTATTGCTCTCTCCAAACTTGCTCAACACCTGAACATCCATACCTCATCATTATCATTATCCTTCTTACCTTATTCTTCTTCATTCTCTTCTTTCATACAATCTCTTCCAAAACAGCTATTACCTTGCTTGTTTTCAGTCTAAGGAAGAGTAAGAGTAAGGTAGAGTCTATGGATAGTCTCGATATGTAAAAAAAATTAAGAAGTATTTGAAAAGCTCGATAAATAATCTTGTGTAATTATCTTCTATTTATTGATATTATTGGACCATACTTTCAATTTAATCATTGTTATTTACTCGCAATTTTGATAAAATAATATTGAACATAGTTAAGGTAGTGCATACATTTTTCACAACTACCTCGTGATTATTCACATGTGTGACTTTATACCATATTACCTACTTTCAGAGTCAATTTTGTACATTAGATTTTCTCTTTCATCTCGGACACTAAGCGTCGTGATGTTACATGACGCTCTCATGCATTCAAGTGGAATTAAAAAGCTATTTTTGGCTGGACATGATTTATTTTATGTATAACATCTCAGATACATCTTGCAAATTACAATATAATTATTTTTAAATCTGTTACTTGATCACCAGTAATGTTCCAAGTTTTACTTCTTCATTGGTTCTTGAAAGGAAAATATGTCTCGTGAGTTGTTACTTGTTAGCAGAGTTGCCATTTTATTTCAGTATTTTCGATCGATTTGATATTTCAGAACTTTGATATTGAATTGAATTATTCTCTATTTAATAATTTTGATATCAAAACGATGTTCAATATCGATTAGAAAAAATTCTAACCAGATTAAATAATAAATTGCTGCCTTGGATTTCATACTGTGTGTGAAAAACTCGAGCCTGAGTCACTCAGTCAGATGAAAAAGATATACGGGTAGTAGTGAATGACCCACTCCTATGATGCGTTCATTTCCCTGCCACCATTCTGTTCTTAATCAGTGTAGTTTTTTCGATTCAATCATTTGAATATCAATATTGGTTGAAAATTTGGATGTATTTCGATCAATATTTGATATTTTTATTACCATATCATTGGCAATTTTTCTAAAACAGCAGCCTTACTTTTGAGTGAGATTGAGTTGAACAGCTGTTAATGTAGTGATGCATGTATTTTTATTTTCAATTTTTCAGATTTCAATGGTGAAAATGAGAACTGTTCGAGGTACTACTGTTCAGTACTCACAATCGTTGGAGATAAAATGGAGTGACTATAGACACAAGTTTTCTTACACCTTTTCATATCTTGATATGCTTGTGAATTGTAACGTCTGTAATCTAACAGTTAGTTACCTTCTCAGTTCAACGCAATATTCAATATTCATTTCATTTATTGTGATTTTTAATGTAATTTTGTAATACGGTAATTTTCTAATGGAAAATGAAATTAGCATCAACCTGAATCAGGTTGAATGAGATTATTGAAGTTTGAGCACGTTTAGTTCTGATAGCTATCAGATTATCGCCCTATCAGCAATCTAGATTTATTCCAAATTGTTTCAGGACATTCATGTCTACATGTCCATGTTGACTGGCTATCTCTACAATTTACCATTATTGATATTGGAAGACAAAGTTTCTAAGTGAAATTATTGTTTGATACCAGTAGGCTTACTTGAAAAGTTGAAAATACTATTTTAATAAAATGAGATCAGCATACCAGAAAAATATAAATAAATTGGTGGTTTGTCACTCAACAAAATGTAGAATACAGTGAAACCTCTATGTATCGTTTTTTAAGGGACCAGGAAAATAAAACCATCCATCCAGGAAAACTATCCATCCAGGAAAATTTAACATTGATTATATGGGAGTGGGGCTAGAAAAAATGAATGATACATCCAGGAAAACGATAGATCTGGGAATGATGCATAGAGGTTTCACTGTAATATGATTGATAATACAATTAGCTTATAGTTAAATCCAAACATTGTTCAGTTTATGATGTAATTACTTTATTGGGATTATACTAGTAATATGTCCATTAAATTACCATAACAAATAAATAATACAGTTATCAAGCTTTCACACTAATAGTATTTTTAAAATAAAAATATCTCTAGATGCATATAATATGTCTAGTTCCTGTTAAAATTGAAAACTAAAAGTAGAGAGCTTGGAGATCATATTGTTGTTGCCAAGTTGCTTGCTGCAACTCGCTGCACTCACTGGGAAACCACTAAGAGTTGATACGTTGAACAATTCACATTAGGTGCCTAGAGCAAATAACTAATTGTAATTAATTTAAACATTTCGGTTCTATAAAACCGTATCAACCACATAAAACATTCACTAAGACAATAACGTAATACATCCTGTACAAGTACAACTACAATTTAAAAGTGGATATACGTACTTGCATGCTCAAAAATGTGTAAATTTTCATCTTGACATTCAATACTCTTAACAATAATAATACATACCGGTATTTTTCTCACTTTTCCTAAATAATCTGATTGAAAATTCAGGTATTAATGTCTACCTGCCTTGTACGCATGGGTTTTGAATATATATCTACACCATCTTCACCCTAGGAAGTTATGTGCATTAATTTATAGTTTACTAAAATTGCACATGTATAAGAAAAGGGCTTTTGCAAGTTTGATGTTGATATATAAAAAAACATTGCAATTATTGCTGGGATGGAGATGTGGAAGAGAAATCACTCCACTGACTTTGACTTTCCACTTTCCTCACTCTCATTATCTTTGAAGAGGAATATTGAAAACAGTGAGCATGAGTCAGGCATTCGACACAGATACAGTCTTAAAATAACAGCCATGAGAATAAAAATTATTACAGCAAATAATGATGCAAGAATTGTTAAAATTGTAACTGGACTTGTAGGCAGTTCAAGAACTGGGGGATATTTCTTTTTGATGTCATCTTGCCAACTTGACCATATGCCATTCCATAAAGCTGGATTGGCATTGGGATCTGATGGCACGTTCAATGGTGCTACGGTTGTCCTCCTCAGTCGCAGTAGACTTGCTTCTAATCTAGATACGATCAATGGATGTAAATCGGCAAGGTTTCTAGTCTCGCATGGATCATCACGTAAGTTGAACAAACAAGGTGCCTGTGTAGGACTACAGTCACTTGTGTTGGTGACCGTTTTGTTATCTAAGCACACCACTTGGGCTTGTTGTCGTAGCAACGTGATAACGGACTTGGATAACAATCTTCTATGACTTCTGTACTTCATGGGAGAGTTGTTCTTTTCTGCAATGTAGAAGATATTAAATTAGATAATACAACATTTTCAGAATAACATGTATGTTCCCAATTTCCATTTATTGGAATTTCTAGTTTGAGGTTTGTTAAGTTACTCGTTCAACGATTGGTACAAAGTACCACACGGTAACTATTCCTGAAAGTGATAGCACGTTACTTTTTGCTCGTTCACAATTTTACATCACATTAAACCAACTTTGCAGGGATCCAGGAGATGATATATGAAACAATGGTCATTCTAATTGAGCCAATTTTCAGTGTTATTGCTTTGATCCCATTAAATCTTGAAAACACAATAGCCCTCCATGTGTCATTCAGCTAAGGCACTGCTTTGAAACCAGGAATTAAGTTTGGCATGGGTTGGGCTGCTTCAATATAGCGGTCATAAGAATTAATCTATCATCCACTCATTCGTACCTCCAATTAACCTAGCTGTTTGCAGGGTTTCATGATTCTAATAAATGTGTAGCCCAATATTGTTCAATGCATGGTGCATGTCAAGCAAGATGTATTTAGAGTTGACAGCCTCTGGTAGCTTGACTCCCAATCGCACCAATGTTGAAAATATGTACAAATCCATGAACCTCTCGATTGTGTGAGTCATCCATTGAGATATAAGGGACTGACTTTGCTTACAAATACATGCAAAATTATGTTTACGTTTGCTCATTTTACTGCAACAGCCTTTTTTTATAACAGAAAATAGATTGTGACGTTGAATTTTGCATCAATAAATTATTATTCAAGTTATATTGCAAGTAATTTACATCTAGATGATTGATATATGAAATCGAAATCGTGTGAGAATTGCTCTATCAGTAAACATTCCCTTTTATAAGCCTAGAGCATTTTTTTCATTTCCATCGCATCTTGAATGTCAATATGCACTGCACCTTATATGCAAGTATTTGAAGTATGTACTGAAGGCATGATGCAAAGTTTCAAATTGTACACTAGGGTTAGCAGCTCGAGCAGTACTCTTGAAATAGTACAGGCTTGAAAAACAATTGAAATCACCACCGCAGCTTTGATAAATCTTGATGATCTCATCAAGATCATCTTGATGACAAATTGATCAAATTAATCAATTTGTAAAGTATTGTATTTAGGTAATTAATTATGTACTCCTAAGGATCTATTCTTGTATATGCTAACAGTTGATTCAAGATTATGATATGCAAACTCTTCATCTTATTCAAAAGTATCATTTCTGGATATTTTCTGTTTTGGCACTTACTGCTATCTTGTCGACTTTCATTGTCTATAATTTTGGTTAGCCTGGCTTCTTTTTCTTTCAGCTGTAGTTTTGTGACTAAGCCTAGGATGGCAACCCCTGTCTGACTTCGTAATACTGCAGATATGTCATATTTTGATTGCGATGGAATTTCTTTACTCTCATCCAAGCCCGATTCGCCATACCACCCGTCAGCTTTTCCACCCTGTGTAGTTCCTGAAAGAGAAATTATATAATAAATTCTTGTCCAGTTCTTCTTAAATTAGTAATAATGATGAAATGACCATAAACAAAGTTCATTATTTGAATTTAATGTAAGGTCAGAGGTAATGGAATTGGGCAAATGAATGAATACTTGCGTGTTGAACAAAAACATTCCATTTGATATTTCATCATGGCTATAGGGATTGGATAGTTATTGAAATGCATGTTTTGATTCAAGCTTCAAATCCCATGCAAAAACCTGTATAACTCCATTTCATGGCTTCCAAAGTTCAGAGTCCAAAATCATGGCTTTATTTTGCATTCTCATTTTATCGTGCCTTTTCCCCCAAAATTGCATATTTTGACTTTTCTTACATGTTTTGGCACTTTCCTCAAATTATTAAGCAATACTCTTGTTTTTATGGAAATTGTACACCAACTATTTGGAAAAACCAGTTACCATTTCCAATGTTTCTTGGCAACATGAGATTGATTGTTTCCTGTCAGGTCATAGGTTATAGATCTCCACTCGAAAACATTTATTATTATTATTATTATTAAGTTTTTTATTTAATGAAAACATTAAAAAGACGAGGTTCGGTCTATCAACCGCTCTACCACCTAACCTTGTTCTATAAACTAACATTAAAAAGAAGTATTGAAAAATAATAAATTAAATAGGATAATGATATAATAAAATTTTAAAAACTAATTGTGATAAATATAAAGTAATGCTATTATGGTGAGGAGATGAGAGTGATATACAATGAGGAGAGATGAAGGGTTAACGACGTAGCATGAAACAACCGCTCAGGATGCGGGAAGAGGTAGCATGGATGTGGGGGGACCAATCGAGGGTGTCAGTCAAGGTAGGCCAAGGAAAGTGGTGGACGAGGCTGAGGAAATGCTGTTGTCATCGAGCCGGATGAGAGGACTGGAGTTGGGTGGAATGTAGTGTGAGTGAAAGTTCATGAAGACAGTTTTGGGGTGAGGTTGAGGGAGAGATGGTTTTGTCCACAGAACGAGGACATGGAGGAAACTTGGTTGACAGTTTGAATCAAGGAGAGCAGGATGATTTTGGTGAGGTCATGAGGTGACTGGTGTCATCGGCATAGACCGATAGAAGACTTCGCTTGATGCCTTGAAATATTGACATGTTATTGTTATTAGTCAGCTGCTGTTCATTTAGGCTTGGTAAGTAAGAAGTTTACGAGCAATACTGTGATTTGTCGAAAGATTCAAGAGTATAATTGTAGGCCTATTTGTCTGAACGATTGAACCAAAAAATATCGCAAACGTCTGTGTATATATATATATACATATATATATTTTGCCTCTGCTGACAGATATAAAATAATTGAATGAATTAAATTACAAAAAATGAATATTAATTGAATAATTCAAATTATATAACTATATGAAACTCACATTAAACCTTATGAAACAGAAGGAATCATTTCTGCTTGGGGTCAGAACTAGATAACTTCAAACCGGAGGCAATAAAGAAGCAACTGATTCGAAATTACCGGTACACTTGTCTTCTGATTTAGCTGACAAGAGATTTCACACTGTGAACTCTCACGACCGTAATATTTTAATGTAAATTTAATTCAGTCTTCATTTTGTTGAAATATGTTCGCGAGGTGTATGCCAGGACCAAATTTAACTAAAATAGGTACATACATTAATACACATATTGACTGTGCGAACGATGGAGTTGGTCTGGAATGCCTACCTGCTCTAAATTATGAAAGGAACATCACCATGCCTCGCCAATTATTTATTTGTATTCCTCTTGGATTGATGTGCAATTATAATCATTTCAATTCCACACACTTTTACGTGACCACACAAATGCACAAAATATAAAATAAATAAAATATTCACCTGGACATCTTGGTGAACAATGTGCTATAAATTTTACCAAAACTTGATCAAGGTTAATAAAATAACCAGTTATACATAAATATCAGATTATAACATGTGCACTACGATTACCAATTATTTGGGACTCAAAATTAATGAAAAATTGTTCTATAATTAAAAACAAAAAAATGGGTTGGTACAGAGCTTCTAGTACCCTAATGGAACATGCTATTAAAATATAATGGAGTAAATGAGCAATGAACGATCATGGAGTTAAACGAGTACAGTGGTACCTATTGAGTTTTAATGATGAGGGTTGGCATGATAGATAAATTAAAATTGCACATTGAACCCATGAAAGCCAGAGGACACAACGAACTAATGAAATCCATAAGTGCTGTGGTATGACTAAGTTTATACTTGTTACAAAACTCACCAAAAAAATGTATGGTCGCAGTGGAGGATACAGGGGGGGGGGGGGCTTCCTCCCCATGAATCGGAAGGGAGAGAAAAGTAGAGAGAAAGGAAGAGAGAAGGAAGGAAACGAATATCTTATAAGGCTATGTATGCCACGATTTCATATTTTACATAATTGCATTGGAAATGAATTTGACATGCTGTTTCAAAATGTCAGATCTAGTAGACCTGTGTAGTTGAGTGAGCAAGAATCAACCAACAACACTACCGTGCTTTTACTACGGTTTTTGTGAATAACGATGATAATAACGACAAGGGTCGTTTCTAGGAGTAGGTGAAGAGGGCGGCTGCCCGCGGAGGCCAAATTTAAGGGGCGTTATTGATGCCCATTTGTGACTTTCTGTCAGACTTTCTGTTCTGTAATCGTATTCCATCAATCAAATGTAGCTTTATTTACATCACTGGATGGAGTAAATGTTCTCATATTCAAATATCAGTGTTATTGTCAAATGATAGATTAATTCAGCATTTTATTTGCTTGGAACAGCCATTTGGCAAAATTAGTCATGTTGAAATCCATGTATTCCAGGAATTTTGTGTAGTTCCTGAAACCCATAAAATTGTACTAAAAAAAAGTTGATTTTCCAAAATTTACCTGCAGGGCATGGCTCAGGCCTCCTTACATTCACCTTTGATATGGACACTCAGTTCTGGGGGTGCACAATTGAGTGCTTGCCCGGGGCGCTAAAATGACATGAAACGACCCTGCAGCTACAAATATTGATTTGGGCATCATTTTTTATTTCATAAGTAAAATGATTTTGGCATCTGATCCTCATCAAAAACATGCAAAACCGTATTAAAAATGAGTGTAGTCTAAAAAAACTTCCCTGCGAGGCCAGAAGGGCCTCCCCCTTGCCCCCCGCGGGTCGCCGGCTTCGGGATAACGGGCCATTGCGCACAACTATTGTCATGTGGCATTTTCTATTCCAAACTGAAGTCGCCCCCCCCCCCCCCCCCCCCCGCCACCTCATGAAGGAATATGACCTGGATCTGCCCCTGTGGAGTTGTGCAGATTGAGACTGCCAAAAGTTCTAACATTCTGACAAATTTCGTTCAATCGAATATTGCCAGGCTGTCAGTAAAAGCTTGTGGGCTACCCATGATGAAGTGCAGTAATTTTGAGCACTGTATGTAAAACTGCCCTAAGGCTAATCTCAAACTTCATGACAGTCAGTTGTACAAAGAGAGATGTTGTACCTGAAGTGTATTTCCAGTCTCCATTACGCAGCGATGAATAGTTTGAGATGTCATCTATGTTGTGAAGTACTTCCACCCTTGGAGATGGCTTATTTTCGGACAGCGCTCCCCACATGTCAACTCCGTCGATATTACCAAGGTCTCTCACATCCAAACCTAGAAATAATGAGATATAGACTGATATACAAGAGCTAAATGATAGAGGAAGCAGGTGACAGATGGAGAGAGCAGCACACAGGCAATTAATTTTTTATAATACGTATTAACTGTGCACTTGGGGATGGGGTTACTGTAAAGATCGGCAATCGAACGCATGACGCTAGACGCATATCGGAGTGTAGTGATGAAATGGCATGCGGCAGTGATGTTAGCATTCGTACGGGAATAGTATTTTAGAGAGCCCACTACGGTGTATTATGTATTATGGCTCAAATAGGGAGAGAGAACACATTATTCACGACAACCGATCATATATCTCCGCATATGGGCAGCCCCAAGTTTTTTACAAATCACTTTTTAATTTTTTACATTTAACAAGCTATGTCTCCTCCTTGGTTATGACGCCAGTGACTAAATGGCATTGTGCAACACATATCTCTGCAACAGCTCTTATTTCATTGTTTGTAATTGTAAGAGATGACGAATCAGCAGCTTACCTCGACGTTTCTACATTCATACACGTGCATCGTTTCAAGTACTCCAAAGCAGAGAAGTCAAGCAAACAAAATCATAGGGTAGGCAAGGATAATTCTTGTTATCCCATTAAAACTTGTGGGCAAGATAATTTACCTGCAGCAGAGTAAAATGTTGGTAACCAGTCACTTATGTGCATTAGTTGATCAGAGACACGTTGAGTGTTATTTAGGAGAGGACTCCAGATTGCCGCAACACCCCTAACACCACCCTCCATGGCCGTGTTTTTCATCTAACAAATAGAAACACGGAATTATTTCATTTTGCCAACCGATTTAATAATTCAGAGATTGAAAATTTATTAATAAAAATCCATTTCTTGTCACCATAAAATTGCTAAAGAAGCGGTGTGTTGTGAAGTTACTGAATCATCTATTACCATATACATACTGGTAATTATTTATCAGGACCAAAAATATCCATGTAGATACATGAATTTACTGCAAACAATTCCATCTTAATTGTTACAATACTATTCTCACTATCGACAAATTCTGTTATATTTGTATTGTATTCCTTGGTGTTTTGCATCTTTTTACTATCATTGTTTCAATGTAATTACTTTGATTGAAAGTTGAAACAAAAGGGGGAGAACTCCTTGTCCACGGTGTTTGAGGACTTGGAAATGGATGTGTGGGTAAAGAAGACAGGACTTGGGAGAAGAGTCAACTTTAGAAGTAGTGAATATGAGACTCTTATTCTGAATCCTTACCCCTCTCAAAGGCCAATTAGAGCCCCGGTTTGAGTGAATGCCGTAAGTTGGAGCCCCATTGTCGGACATGAAAACAATGATTGAGTTGTCCAACATTCCCTTTATCCTCAATGCTGCCATAATCTCACCAACTGATTGATCCACCTTCGAAACCATTGCTGCAAGACAAATAATAATCCGTAAATATTGTTTCCTTCACATTTTTCATTAAAATTGCATATCTCGAGGCAAGATAATTCAAGACACGTCTAAAATGAAATTGTTTGGTCAAAACAACTGTATATGTATAGTCTCTTGAATAAGAACATGAATGTATGGTGGAAAATATAATCTACATTTATTTTAACACATATCATACCTCCCTCTATCGCCTTCATCTTTATTCTGTTAACTTGCCACCGCGCATTTATGTGCATTTGCAAGAGTTAAATAATAATAAATCTTTGTTTTATATTCTCCAGCTTCACTTGAACCTACCTGCATATACTCTTCTTTCAGGATCTTCAATGTGTCCAAACTTGGCAATCTCTTCATCTGGTGCTTGGAACGGTTCTTCTTCATTACCAGTATGCGGAGCAAGATGAGCTAGATACATGAACAGCGGGCCACGACCTGAATTGTGTTCGGAGATTATATGAACGGCTTCCTCGGTGAAGAGGTCTGTCGAATATCGGCCAACCGCACTCAAGTCAACACTCATGTTACGTCGCATGTCATATCCCTTGTAAGGGGCGAACTAGAAACAAAGTAAAATGTTTACAATAGTACCAAATTGAAAGTATATTATTTGATGAATCTCTATCTAAATTTAACATTGCTACCAGTCGGTGAACAATTTTTAAATCTCTCTGTGAATCTCTAAATATAGCCATTTGAAGATGACTTAATGATGAAATGTATAAACCAACTGTCATAC